>BQNB010063062.1:12056-35832 GCA_026074375.1 Tanacetum coccineum
AGCTCATCAAAACTACATCTAACATGACATACAATTTATACTTAGCCCACTAAATCATTTTATATCACCATGCACTAGACGCCGCAAGTTTCAACCGATTTCATCACATATATACACATTTACGTATATCAATCAAATGAATGAAATAATTGAAATAGACATAAAAATGAGCTCACTATGCTATATGGAGCAAAGTCGGGAAACACAAGGCACTCGTCTCGTCCTTCTTGCTTCTTAGTCGTGGCTCACCCTCACCCGAACCAAACCAAAGCCAAACTCGAACCAACCCAATAACTTTCAATAACCAAACACACCCTTTGTGTCTTGTACCCGGTTCGAACCCATAACCTTCCAAACAAAACCACTTCCTTTGACCCTTGCTTGGTTCGAACCCGCGACCTTCCAACCAAGCCAAACCAAAAACCCTTTTGTTTCAATAAAACTCAACCTTAAACAAAACCTTGTTCCATAACACTTTTTATAGCATGGATGATCAAGTTATGATCTCCTAAACAATATTTGGGTATTAGAAAATCAAAAACCACCAAAGGTAGTGGTGTTTGTGTGCTCGGCTGACCCAAAAAGAGAGGAAGAAAAGAGAAAGCAAGCTACAACTTGGTTCTCACTTGATTCATATCATTGTTTGTGTGATAATTGAATGTGTTAATGAGATCAAACTAGAAAAATGAATGGTTTGTGTGGGTTATAATATGCGGCCTAACCTCAAAGACAAAGAGAGAGAAAATGTTTTTGATATCATATTGTGTGTGTGTGGTGATGTTCGGCTGAAACCACAAGACAAATAGGAAGAGAAAATGAGTTTTGCTACTAGCTACTTGTATATATATCTTGTATAAATATCTCATAATATCTTGTGTAAATATCTCATAATATCTTGTACCCACTTTTAATTAAACGCGAGCCTTAAACGCGAGCTATGACCAAGGTTGAGGAACAAAGATGACACGGTTCATAAAATGATATTTTATGATCATAAGAATAATAGCGAGACATGTCGTAAATTTTTACGATGCTCAAAACGATTAACGAACGCGCGATCAACCGTTGACTCGCGAAACGTCAAAAATAAAAATTATCAATTCTTCTCCAAATTTTTCATAATAAAATACGAAAATATTTATTAGCGACAAATAAAATTTTAAATGTCGACGCTCGTTCACGGAAACTCGTAAAATAATATTTACGACATCGGGCACGCAATCGTCGTACAATGACCTAAAACACGGGGTGTTATACATCTTTTGTGATACGTTATACAACATTAGGGTACCACAAGGTTATTGTTCAAATTTCTCTAGTTTGGTCAGCCTAAAGGAAAGGAAGCTCATTGGCCTTAAATCACATGACTATCACATGTTAATGTAAGAGTTTCTGCCCATTGCAATATGTTCAATCATGCACCCAAAAATAGACCAGAGGGATGGATTGCTGAGGAGACTATTGCGGAAGAAACAATAGAGTTTTTTAGCGAATATCATAAATCCATGAACACTATTGCTAACATGCAATGTATTTCTTTTAAAAAAATTGAGCTGTTATTTATGCGTTTGTTAGAAGGACCGGCCTTGTGTCCTCGCATGTCATTCCTTGGAGCGAGATTAAGTGTCAAATGGTTTTGGTCTGCATTTTTATGGTAGTATGCTTTGTCTGCGTGTTTGGCTTTGGGTTTGCACGTTTTGCTATTTAAGATTGCTTGGCGTTTTGGGGTTGCAGCTTGGTAAAACTTATATAGTCGAATAATATACTTCCTACCTTATTCAATTTAGGCTTAAGCTCATAAATTGCTTAATCCTGCTTATTAAACTGCTTATTCTCGGCTTTAAAACTGCTTATTAAATCTGCTGATAAGCTGATATAGATAAGGGGTGTTTGGTTTTTGGTTTTCAAAATACAAAAAAAAATTAAAAAGGAATCACGCCCAGTGAGAATCGAACCCGCGACCTCCAAGATAGAGGTCAAGCGGGTTACCATTTCAGCCAGGCAACCTATTCATCCTCGAAAGAAGAATAGCTTCGCTCTCTAGTTGACTGATCTCGTTGATCAAACTAGGAGGGAACGTGTCACATTAGAGGTGAACGATCAGAGGTGTCCTCTAATCACTACGATGAGCTGGTCCCTCTTTTAGTAGACTCAACTATGAATACTCATGAAAAAAATGAATGTCGGGCTCTTTCTTTCACAGCTAATCCCATTCTCCCTTTACTTACTTATAACAGTTATTCGATTTTGCTAGTTTTGCATAGCTGCTTATTTGCAGCTTATTTTTCATTTAAAAAATATATTTCTATTATAAAACTAGATTAGTTTAGGCTTAATCACATTTGGGATATATAGTTTCGAGTTTAGTTTTTTAACCTAAAAGTAGTTTAGGCTTAATAACGTGACCATATGTATCGGTTTTTTGCTACACTTAAATAATGTGTGACAAAACATGAGTCCATGATTTAGACACATAAACAAACACTCCATGTGACCATATATGACATTATGAATTTAGACACACAAACACTCAATGTGACTAATATGAAATTTAATGATAACCGATTTCACATTTTGCTCTAAATAATAGCCACATGAATACATCACAATGTGACTGTTATGAATATATTGGTCACATATAATCACCTTAAATGCGGCCATAAACATAATTTAGTCACACATTTGTGATATGTTGTGGCTATTGTAAAGGCATATAGTTACATGATCGTGCTAGAAGTAAATGTGACTATACACATTAGCTTTTGGCAAAGCTAACACAAACTAAACTTTAAACAAACATATTAAGTTACATGACCATATGTACTGGATTTTGGCTACACTTAAATAATGTGTGACAAAAAGTTTAGTGTGACCATATATGGCATTTGGTCAAACTGTTCAAGTGTGTGACATATATTTGTCAGTATTTATATGTATATCATGACTAATGCTTCAACCTTACTTTTCATTTGTTACACGTTCCAAATTCATATGTGGCTAAATAATTAGCAAAAGATAGCAGTCACCCTTAAATCATGTGTGACAAAACTTAACTGTATGATTTAGACACATAAAAAATTACTTCATGTGACCATATATGCCATTTGGTCACGGTGTTCAAGTGTGTGACATATACTTGTCACTATTTATATGTATATCGTGACTAATGCTTCAAGCTTACTTGTATTTGTCACACGTTCCAAATTCATATATGGCTAAATAATCAGAAAAAATTACCAGTTACCTTTACACACATAAATGTTCGAATTTGTGGTAATACAGTTCTAATGGTCACACGATCAAAATTTCATGTGTGGCTAATTAGTAAATGTTGTCTATTTTGGTACCTTTAGCCACATAAATATGTGAATATGTGGGCGTTCCATTTTGCCCATGTGTGACCAAATCCCAGATTTGTACTAGTGTTCACCAAAAAGTAATAAACCAACAAGGCGGACAAAACCACACATACATGACCGTAACGACGGAATAGACACATGTGATTGCTCGCATCCTCATTCGAATATAACCTAAGGGCACGTTTAGTAGAGAGAATTTCAGAGATTAAAAATGAAGCAGAGAATTGAATTTCTTAGAAATGAAATCCAGTAAAAAAGTTTAATGAATTCCGCTGTTTGGTAGCGTTAGAGATTTGATAAAAAAAATAATCAAGCAAATCTTTTTTTCCTTTTAAAAAAACTAAATAGAAAAATAAATAAATAAACAAATAATAATAATAAGAAATATTATTATTTTAATAAATAATAATAATAATAATAATAATAATAATTTAAAATAAATAATAATAATAATAATAATAATAATAATAAATAATATTAATAATATTAACAAATAATAAAATATTAGTAATAATAATAATAAACAGTAAAATAATGATACTAATAATAATAATAATAATAATAATAATAATAAGTTAATAATAATAATAATAATAATAAGTATTAATAAATAAAGAAATTATTAAAACAATAAATAATAATAATAAAATAAATAAATTATTATTATTATTATTAATTTTATTTTTTAATATCTATAATAACAATAAATAATAAATAAGCTCAAATGAATTCTCACAAGTAGGAAATGGTTTCCACACCAAATATGATGGAAATGAGAAAATAAGAATAACAAATGACACAATTCCTTAAAGAATTTAATTCTCCACCATTTTTCTTTCTTTACCAACCAAACAATAGAAATGAATTCAATTCCATTTCTTTTCCTTTAATTCCCTCTACCAAACATGCCCTAAGGGTTAGTGATTAGGAAAGGGAAATAATTGATTTAAATAAAAATTCACGAAACAAATAGACTAAGTCCAAACAGATAAGATACAAGTTGCTAGATACTTTTTCCCGACCGTTACCATGATAAAGACACAACTATATACACAAATGTCTTGATCATAAATAAAAAACAACAACCTAAGTTGGCGTTCCCGTAACGGTCAACTCCCAATCATCTCATACTATACATACTTTTACAAAGACAAGTGGCGATATGTACCACTTTATACAAAACTTTAAATCGTCGATTTATAACCATCTATCGACGAATAATCGACCCTTCAGATAATATCATCGGTTTAAGCTTTAACGAACCGACTATAAAAACTTCCTCCTCTCTTTTTTTGTTCCTCCTCTCCCCTTCGCTCCCTTTTTTTTTTGTTTCAATTTTTCTTAATTTTTTTAGTTTTTAAATAATACAATACTAAAGAAACAAACTAACTAAATAACGAAATCTCGGTTAAATTTCACCCATCTTTCACGATCATAATAATTCTCCAGATCATTTTTCAATAATTTCCTCTTCATTCTTATTTTTAAATCTTTTCATTATTCTTTTTTTCTTTGTTTTATCTTTTTCGGACGCACCAATAACCTGTGATGGTATAAAAATATATAAGTTTTTACTCTAATTTTTTTAATACATTTGTCCCTATGCAATGTGCAATTTTCTTTTTTTTTTTTTTTCTTCATTTTTTTTAATTTTTTTTTTTTTTTTTTATTTCCAAATACAATAATACCAGAGATAAAAAATTAGACCTAAGGACATAAACGGGAAATACATACTTTACCAACACTTTAAGAAACAGGCAAACTACAACAACTGATAAATGGACTTATTCCAAAGGTGTCAAGGTATACAAACAAAACAAATAGATGAGTTATCAACCCAAAAAAGGATTGGCTCAAACTTTCAACTTACTACTTCTCTCCATAACACTTTTCAACTACTACCTCTTTTGGACTCTTCTTTAACTCTCTACTTACAACTCTCAACTGTACACTTACTCTAAAACTTTCCTTTTCCACTCAAACACTACTACTTATAACTACTCTACTATCACACTGTATTTTTTCGAAAGGGGCATCTTATACTACTCCAAAAAAAGAGAGAGTAATCAAAAAAAAGGGTTTATACACAAAACAAGGTTTAACTAAAAACTAACCAGTGTATTAAGTTAATAAACCAAACATATAAAGGCTTTTTTTGGTGAAAATAAATGGTTATGTGCTTTTAAAAATTTAACACATGAAAACCTTTTTTTTATTATCCAAACTTAAAAACAAAAAGCTTAATAAAAATAAATGAACCCAAAAATTTTAGACAAAAACTAAAACAAAAAAAACGCCTAAAAAAAAAACTTAAACAGAAAAAAAAAACAAAAAAAAAACTAAAAAAAAAAAACTAATAATAGACAAAACTAAAAACTTACTACCCAAAAAAAAAAAAAAAAACCTAAAACTAAAAAAACCCTAAAACGACACACTCACCCATACAAAAAAACTTAAAAACATACACAAAAACCAACTAAAACCCTACTCCCTCCCTAAAACTTACCTATCAGACCCCTAATAAACACTTAACCAACCATCCAAAATATCAAAGATTGTATTTGCAATTAGAATTGATCAGGAAAGAAACGGAAATACAAGAAAAGGGGGACAAGAAAGAAAAAGTCAAAAAACGAAAAAACAAACAACTTGAACGGGGGGGAATGGGGGAACAAACGAAAAACGGCGATGAGAGACCAAAAAACCCGAGCGCACGGTATAGGAAAAGAACAAACTACCACACGACTCAAAAGTGCCCAAGCAACCCAGCTACAAAAACAAATTCCAAACCGAAAAAAGCATAACCCATACCGGGGTTACGTAATACACTTTAGGGGGGGGGGGCCTGTTCTTCGTACTACCAATACATTCTCTGCCCACCCCAGTTCCTCCTGTACTCTTATCACTTCTTTTCTTTTTCTCTATCTGTCTTACTTCTGCCAACAAAAAAAAAACAAAAAAAACTTCCCTAAAAGGTAGTAACCACCACTGTTCCCCCAATACTAAACAACCTCACAATCCATTCGGGAGGTTGCCCCCCCGCCCCATGCATCAACCACATCTTCAACTATCAAATCTTCCCCCCAACCACACCAACACCAAAAACCCATCAAACCAACCCCACACATCACACACACACCGCCCACCCACACCCCCACACGCCAAATCAATCCACTACGCACAAGCCTCCCACACCACCCCACCCCACCTCACATCCCCCCTCACTCCACCTCAACCACCACTCCAAGCACACCCACCACTCCTCCCACCCCCACACCACCCCATCAAAACAACCCACAAAAAAAGCAATCACATACCCAAAAAATAAATAAATACAACTTAATTTAAAAAAAACATTCAAACAAGCAAAAAAACCCACAAACACTAAACAAAAACACCCCCCCCCCACCCCCACCCATCATACAACCACATTCCACCAAAAAAATAAACCACAACAACAATCCCCTTCCAAACAACACACATAAACCAACCCAAAACCCACACAAAAAAAAAAAAAACAACAAACCAAACCAAGATATCAAAACCAAATACCCAAAAAACACCCCCCCCAAAACCCAAACATAACAAAAAATAAAATAAAAACCCCACAAAACCCAACACAAACCCAAACAACCAAACAAAACAATAACAAAAAACCCCACAAAAACAAAAAACTAAAAAAACATAACCGCCCCCCCCCCACAAAACAAAAAAAACCCAACCACCACATAAAACTACCACAAATAATACAAAAACAAAAAACCAAAACAAAACAACTAACAAACAATAATAAAACCAAGAACAAAAAAAAAACAACCCTAAAACACACAACACCACCCCACATCCACTAAAAAACAACAAAAAACCCAACCCACAAAAACACAAACAAAAACAAAACAAACCAACCAAACAAAAAAACTCCACAAAAAAAAAAAAACAAAAAAAGCAAACAAACAACATAAAAAAACAAAGACACAAACAACAATACAAAAACAAAAAAAACACACAAACAACAACCCAAAAAACAAAAAAAACACACAACACACCCCCCAACAAAACAAAACAACACCCAACCCACTCACAAACCAAACCAACCAAAAATAACCAAAAAAAATACCCCCCCCCCACCCACATCACAAAACCCACAAAAACAAACCCAAACCAAACAAACACACACACAACCCAAACATAACCCAAAAAACAAAAAAAAAACACCACCCAAACACTAACCCCCACCCACCCCCCCCCTCCCCCCCCCCACAAAAACAACACAAAAAACAAATACAAGACCACCCCGAAAAAACATAAACAACCAAAGCAAACCAACAAATACAAAAAACAAAAAAACCAAACACCAAACAAAAACACCAAAACAAAACAAACACACGAAAAAACCACAATCCAACAAACAAAAAAACACCACAAACCAAACCCAAACAACACCACCCCCCCATCAAAAACCAAAAACCACAAAACCATACAAAACACCCACCCCTCACCACAAAAAACCAAAAGCCAAAAAGCAAAACACCACAATAATAAAAAACTAAAACCCCATAAAAAACCAAACGAAACACCAACAAAACCCAAACCAAACCAAACAAAAAAAAACAAAAAAAGAAACAACCCACAAAAAAACAAAAAAAACCATCAACAAAAACCACACAAAAAAAAAATTAAAAACAAGCAAAAGCAAACAAAAGCACCCAAAACAAAAAAAACAAACACCAAAACACAACCAAACAACCCCAACAAACAAACACCCCTCAAACCCAAAAAAACAAACACCACACAAAAAAACCCAAAAATATAACCCAAAATAATCCCGCCCACCACAAACCCACTAATAACCACACACTCGACTTGTTATTCCGCACCCCTTCAATCAATACAAAACAATCTATTACCCAGCACAAAAAAAGCACCATTCAACGAAACAAACTTTAACAACCACTGGATAAAAAACAATATCCCGCAACCCTCGTCACCTTACCCCCCCCCTCATCCTCCAGTATCCTCACTCCCTCCCCCCTCCTACTCTGAGTAACCTCACCCCTGCTACTATCGCTACACTTAACAACTAACTCTCTTCCCTTCATCAACATATCTCTAATCCCCTTAAACTGGACGTGTCCCTCCTCTCCTTTTTTTTCCCTCCTTTCCTTCCCATTCCCCCGCCCTCCCCTTCCCACCCTTTTTTCCTTTCCCCCTCTTTCCCCTCCCTTTTTCCATTTCCCCGTCACCCTTCCTTTCCTCCTCCCAAAAAAAAAAAAACAATGTTCCTTCCATATTCCGCCCCTCCCAACACCCATCCCACTATCTCTCCTCTCTCTCCCTTCTCTCCCTTTCTTCGTTTTATCTTTTCTTCCCCCCCCTCTCCTCCCCCCCCCCATTATTACATCCCCCCCCGCCTCCGCTTTCCACCCCCCCATCCCACCACACACTTAACTAACTCCTGCTCTCAACTCCCCTTCGCCCAACAGAGTGTGGACCAATAACGTCATAACCCTGATAATCTCATCCAAGACAAACTCTCAACACACCTCCCACACTGCCCTCCCCACTTATTAATGCCATGTTGCAATCCGATCACATCCATTTTCCAATAATTATGATGGCTATGATTGATTGACTCAAAAAGAAGCACAAGAAGATTGAATGGCTGAGATAACTTTTATGAAGTCCCTCACACAACTAAAACACCATGGAAGTCTCTCACAAAAGAAGCACAGGTGAGAAGGCCAAGAAGAGAAGACTTCGGCTATAAATAGAGCCTTTTGTAAGCCTTGGAGGCATCTTAGTTATCTTAGAGTTTTTTAGTTTTTATCTTAGCTTATCTTAGTTTTTATTGTAATTTTTAAAGTCATTTTAACATTTTATTTAGTTTATTTTATTGCCTTGTACTCTTTTTACGAATTAATGAAAGTTTGAAGTTTATGAGTTAAAAAAGTTAAGTTTTTAATTCAACTACTTAAGTGTTTCATTTGGGTTGTAAAATGTGTTAAGAAGCTCTTACTCAAGCTTATTTATAAGCTGTTTTCATTAAGTAAACTAAAAAGGCTAAGTAGTTAAGAGAAAATCACTAAAATTACTCTCAAATACACCACAACTTATTTTATGGATGATAAGCCAGTTCTGGATGGGCTTATGGACTCTTACTAGCTTGTTTTATACAAGCTAGAGCTTGTAGATTCCTTGATTGACCCTGTTTTAAGCAAGGGTTTTTGTAAGTCTCTCTCTTTTCTTACATTTCTTATTTGCTGTTCTTAGTTAGTACTGTCAGTTCATTTGATACAACTGTTGGTTTTAAAATAATACTGCTAGTTCATTTTAGGAACAGTACTAACTTCCCACTAGCAGTACTAACTCTAAGTTAGTACTGGTAGTTTACTTTAGTTAAAATGTTGATTGATTTAGCTTATTTAAGTGCTTATTATGTTGAATTACTTTATAAGAGTCTTACTTTGTTATTTGATAATCTGTTTTTAACAATTTAGGATCAAATCAGCTTAAAATAAAAAAAGAAATGATTTTTGAAAACTTTAAGGGGTGTTTGGAACAAGCAGTACTAACCCATAGTTAGTACTGCTAGTTCTCTTTTGGGATTTTCAACTAACAGTACTAACTCAGGTTAAAAATGGTAGTTAAGACTGTTTAGTACTGTTAGTTACTTTTTGCTTATGTAGCATTTATTTTGCTTATTTAAGATTTGCTTAGCTTTTTAGAGTAGATTAAACTATTTTCGTGACTGTCTTTCGTAGAGCTTATTTAAGCTTATTTGCCTTTTCAAAGTAATTTCAAGAGTTTATCAGTTGTTAGTTTTTTTAGCCTATTCGCCATTCTAGTTTATTCTAGTTGCTTATTCTTATGCCTGAGTGCTTATTAGGGTTAGTTAAATATCTGTTTTAGCTTATTTTCTTATCTCTTATTTCATTGTGTCTTATTAAAGCCAGCAGTACTAACTCAAAGCTAGCAGTACTAACTCTAAGTTAGTACTGCTGAGTTTCTCTTGCTTAATTTAGCCTAATTGCTTGTTGAATTTGGCTTATTTAGGGTTAGTAGTTATTAAATTTGGTCTAGGCCTTTTTAGCTTATTTACTGCTTATCGTTGTTTTGACTTGCTTATTAGGTTTAGTGCCCAACTTGTCTGTTCCATTTTCCATTAGCTTATTTGAGCTCAAACCGCTTAGCAGTTTAGCATTTTTATCACTTTAGGGTGTAATTTTTGATAATATAGTTTTTTTTGCTCGCATTTTTACATTCCCGTCTCATTTTAGGTTTAAATCATTCTAGCTTTCGTTTTTTAGGTTTTATTTAATCGTTTTTGCATATTTAACTTGTAGAAATAGAAAACCAATCATAACCTTGTCATATTCAACAACGATTATCAATTCGTTCATTTCAATTTTTCTTCCATTCATGCCTCGTTGGGACATAACGACCGGAAATATTCTATACTACTTCCGGTTTCATTGATTTTGTGGATTTTGATCCTTGTTATATATTTATATTAACTTATATTTATTTATATATAAAAAGGAAATAGATTTCACGAATCAATTTTTGGCGCCGTTGCCGGGGAGGCTGTGAAACGAATTTCGTAAACATTTGACAAATTGTGTTTGAATTTGTGAATATCTCTTTTATTTTTATAAAAAGACAAAATATAATTTCATTTTTTTTAATATATATTTATAAAACAAGAAAAACCAAAAATATATTAAAAGCATTGTACTTAATCAAGAAATAATAAATATCAATATATAATACTTTCACTAAAGTATTTTCATAATAAATTCCGGTGAATTGTGGTTCCATCGATAAAAGATTTAATAACTTGCCATTTGTGTTCGCTTTCGACGTGTACGCTCACCTCGATTTGATTAACAAACTAAAAAAAAGTAGGTATAAGGAGGGTTGTTCGAGGAAATACGACACCGGAAAGGGAGAAAGAAGCTTCACGCTATTTCTTACCTCCCCCGTCACCTGTGCGTTTATCATTTTTGAGAGCTCGTGAAGTAGTAGCTTATTTGGTTTTTTTTTTTTTTTTTTTTTTTTCGTTGAAGTTGTCTACATCATTGTCGTTAAAATACATGTGAAGTAAATCATGAAAAGCCAAAAAAAAAATAGTGAATGTTCTTTCATATTTTATTTTGTGCTATGGCACTCGTTCTCAAGCCGTAAACGTCGACAAATCAAGTCCGACAAACTTCTATTTGAATCACCAAATTATTGAGAAACCAAATAAACAATCAGGAAACTTTCAATCATCCATAGTTACCACATGGCCGTAATGTACTATGGCGCTGTTTCTCGAAGCACCACGAGGGTTACGAGAGATGGATCGTTGTTCCGAAATTACACTAAACAACTTGAGATCAGCTTGGTCTACTTACTCTTGTTCAAAACAAAGCAATTTTTTGGACCTAATAAAGAAGACCACATGCTCACATCTGATATTTCAACAAGATCACTTCTACGATGAAGTTCCTGAACATCCCGAGTACATCGGTTAAGCTTTTGCTTTTCCTATTTTCCCTCGAGGGAGCCGCCCGGATTTGGCTTGAAAAAGATGCTCATCGATACGATTCTTACATGGGATGATCTTGTTTCGAAATTCATTAAACAAATTCTTCCCTCTCTAAAAAAAACAATCTTCGAAAATGAATCACGAAATTTCAACAAAATTTGATGAAACGTTCTTACGAGGCATGGGGGACGATTCAATGATCTTCTTCGGGGTTGCCCGCATCATGGTTTTAGTATTGTATCAACTCGATACATTCTATAATGCCCTAAATTCAAATGATCAAGATTCATTGAACTCCGATGTGGGTTAGTTAAGCTTATTAAATTTGTCTAGGCCTGTTCTAGCTTATTTACCTTGCTTATCTTTGTTTTGTACTTGCTTATTAGGTTTAGTGCCCAACTTGTCTGTTCCATTTTTCATTAGTTTATTTGAGCTCAAACCGCTTAGCAGTTTAGCATTTTTATAACTTTAGGGTGTAATTTTTGATAATATAGTTTTTTTTTGCTCGCATTTTTTACATTCCTGTCTCATTTTAGGTCTAAATCATTCTAGCATTTGTTTTTTTAGGTTTTATTTAATCATTTTTGCATATTTAACTTGTAGAAATAGAAAACCAATCATAACCTTGTCATATTCAAACAATGATTATCAATTCGTCATTCGATTTCCTTCAAGCCTGTTGGGACATAACGACCCGGAAACTATTCCTATACTACTTTTTTTTTTTTTTTTTTTTTTTCTTGTTTACGGTTTCATTGATTTTGTGGTTTTGTCCTTGTTAATATTTTATTAACTTATTATTTATTTATATATTAAAAGGAAATAGATTCGCGAATCACCAACCCGCCTAAATAGTTATGTTTTATGGGCTTACACACATTCGATCACTTACGCATGCGCTCACCATATCCTCCGCCCTTTTGCTCACTGTCTAACGTAGCTCAAGGCTTTACACCAAGTCTTACTGACATAATTGCATGCTTAAGTTAGGGTCAGGTAGAACCGTTGATTTGATGATGGGAATTCCCCATATTGCCTATCAATGTCTTCATGTCGCAGGACTCTTTAACATACACCACTGAATCCCTAATCCTTTGCCTGTGGCAGTGACAGTTCCATATCCACTAATCAGTTGTTCTAGATACGGTTGCCTGTGACATCTTTCTAATTCTTCGATACGAGAAGCAAATTGTTGTGTGCGAGGAATTCAATATCTCGACATAAGCAGTAGGCAGATCTTGTGCCACTCCACTGGTGTATGAAATGGCATGCATCCTGATCCTGAGACTCTTTCATAGAATTCCAACAATTTTTCCCGCTCCTCAACTGCCACAGGAAAACGAAGTGTTGCTCCCACATCCATAGCCTGAGTAGTTAAGCAAGTGAATGATTTGAATTGAGTTATTTCATGGGAAATCACCTCGTATATATTGAGCTCCATAATGGTACCTCGGCAATTCAAAAGTCTCTCTACGGCTGATGAAATGAGCGTGTTCTAGGGCCATCGTAGAAAATAGGAGCAGGGTCGACGACGGAACGACATGAAACTTTCCGACAGCTTTTTTCGTACCGTTTCACTTCATCACATACACAATTGCTCTCTGGATACCATGCAATAAGGTACCATAAACACGGCTTCCATTTGAGTTATCTTAGCCCCCAGCCATGCTATTCAATAATATTAGAAAAATGGCAGCGTAAGGTAATAACTAGTATTGAAAGCTGGTCGCCTTTGGAATCGTTCACTGGTAACCAAAGCGTATCGTTCCCGTAACCACTTTGGTATTTTGTTTATAGCTTTTTTAGGTTATGCAATAGAAGGGGGATTGCGCTTGAATTTCAGTAGCGCCTTTGGAATATGAGTAGGGCTCCTAGGTGGTGGGTTTGTGGAGGCAACCCCAAGGAAGAGCAAAAAGAAGGTTGGGTGCTTGTGGGGCAAGGCCACCCGGCCTCGAATAGGAGGGGGCTTAGCTCTGGATCCTCCCTGCTTGCAGAAAAGAATAGATTAGAAGGGGGTTGGATTCTCTATTTCCGGGCTGGGCGGGAGGTGAAGACCATAAGAGAAGATTGCCCTCCCAGTAAGGAAGAGGGGAAAAAGGCGTTGTCATCTATCTCGACCAGTTTCCCGAGGTGTTGGAAATCCAGATCGGCTCAGAGAATCACTGGTGCTATTTAGCCCTTCGTTTCGACAACAAAGAAGTCATCTTTGACAATTTCCCATTCCTTACCTGCTGAGCCGCCTCTCTTCGCCATTCGACGCCTCTGCCTTCCCTTTCTATAACATAGCCAAGCGCCCTCCTTTACAATCACTAAGAAAAAAGAAATACCAATCAAAGCCCTATCGTATCAGTACGTCTTTGTGATTTTTCCGGCCCCAGGGGGCTTTACTCGACCTATTCCCTAGTCTCCTGCACTGCTCAAGTAAGTGTGCGACTCCGTATGAGGACCTCCTTCCCTTATGCCCACTCTCCATTCACACGGTTCTCAAAGCAGAGGAGGAAGGGTGGGTAGCAGGGGGAGGAGTGGAGGGGGGAGGCTACTACGAAGCCTGTCCACAACATCTATCCAGAAGCAAGTGTAGTTCACCGGTTCCACCGAATGCTCCTATCTATCGGCAAAGATCGTGCGAGTATGTAGTTATGCTTCAGATGCTTCGACATAGAATAGATCGACCTAGTTCCCGTTCTTTTCTGGTGCACTCGCTTTATATCTCCGACACATAAGGAAGGATGCGGTAGGAAGGAAAGAGCCCTAGCCTCTGTCCGGCCGATCATTCCGCTGGCATCTCGCATTCACGCCCCCGTTTGACCATGCCGCTCGGGGATGTAGTTGTAGATACGTTAGTCTTAGTGGGTCATTGGCTCCACTTGTTATCTACTTTTAGGACATTTTGTTTATCGTCGCCATATTCATATGTCACTTGTATCTCTGCCTCGCTGCGGGTCAGCACTCTGAAGGAAACAGGAGGGACTTTATTCAGTGACCCCGCGATCGCCCTCTAAATGATCAGAATAAGGTAAAGCTTGAAGATAAGTTTTGTACTCTATTAATTTCTCAGTCCCTCTAGTCGGGTGGGCGCCGGCCGGTCTTTCGACCAGATCCCCCTAAAAACCGTACCTGCGGGTCTCCCCGCATGCGGCTCACGCCATTCGAGGTGGCCCAGCCTAGCATTCATTCTAAAATCCTGTAGTGAAATGAAATTGAGACTGCTCGACTTCGGAAGTAAATTCGCGGGTAGGCAGCGCTGTATGTCGTACCGTTGACTCTATCTATTCATTGAATTTGCTTGATTCCATTTTTTATATAGGCTCGCTACATCTTTTTCCAAGAATTCATGCACTTCCCTTTACTCCATAGGGCCTTCTTTAATTGGTTCATAGTCCAAAGCCTTCAATTTCCGTCAAATGACCCGGCCTCCCCTGGCTCTTCCACCATTCGGGCTCCCTTTCCTCCCTATGCTCCCCCGGCGCAGGCCTACCACGCTTCGCGCCTAAGGCGTTTTCATCAGACGGTGTTTTCCAGTAGTGCCATCCTCCCCGCTGGCTGTATGGGCGGGTTATCCCTCGCTGCTGTGTTCTGTTAGGCTAAGGATTACAGGAACAAATGTAGTTGAATGAAACAGCAGGTGGGTTACACGTTCCACTGTGCCGAGATTTGAGGTGCAGGTGGTGATGATCACCCTAGGGTATGCGCTAGCGCCCTTGACAGGCACTCCAAAACCCGCCAACGCTTGTGAAAACCCGAGTCGGTCGGTCCTCCATTAATCCTACCGGAGGTGTGGATAACGAGGCCACCTTCACAACCTTCTCCCTTCTGTCCTTATGTTGTAGTAAGGTAGGGTGGTTCACTTGAGTTGCTCAACCGCCCCTTAGCTCGGTGCTCATGACGCGCTACGGAAACTCCACCGTGTTGGGGGACCAAACAGGGCATAGCTAGCGGCATAGGAGCCGACTCGGCATCAGTGGCTTAGTGCCGTACTGGAGTGATCTAATATGTGGTTCCGCACGTTCAACCACTTCTCTGTTCATTTCCAATACTGATCGTGAAACACCATGAGCAGCAGGATGTTGAGGTCCGAAATTCGAAGTGAAATTTTTGATTTGCCCGTGCCTAGTGTCATGGGAAGAAAGGCCAGATTGAGAAGAAATTATCCCTTTATTTCTTGGTCCAATCCCACAGTACATGAAATGATCTTCTTGGCCCGCGCGATAGACTTCTATGGCAGCGGAATAATGGCTCTGTTATGAAATCAAGCGGCAGACCGACTCATTTGGTCGGTATTCCCCTAATGACTGGTTTTAGGAGATTAGGGTCCCCATTATATTCTCTATCCATCTGCGGGGGGATTCCGCATCCGTCTCCGTAGAGATCTCCAGATCGTAAGACATTATCGCCTTCGCGGCACTGGACTAGATTTCCATCATTTCTTAAGATATTTCTAGTTAGGACTTGATCAAGGGATCCATTTTCTCTGGAACATAAAGAAACAGACCTGAACCCCGACTTGAGGGAAGTGATCACACATTCCTTAGATAAGGTTATCCCTTAATTAATGAGATGGTTACTTTACTACTTTCACAGTTAGTATTCTAGTCTATTTGCGAGTATAAAAAGGAGTTGTGAGCTGTATAAGGGTGACATACCAATTCAAATTCTAGTTCGTGCCTATTGTACAGATGAAATGGTTAAAACAAGATCTACCTTATCTCTAGAGAAAAGGTCTAAGATGGTTGAAGAAATCTTGGACAAGGGTTTGTGTGAGTTTGAACCTATAAGGACTAAAGAAATCGGGCATAAAAATATGGTTTATACCCATATCACAACCTCTAAGGAATCTTGTAAGGGAACTAAAGCCTTTATTGTAGCTGATCTAGAGACTATATTGGTAAAGAATACTCATACTCCCTTTGCAGCTGTCTCTCCCAAGTTGTTCATCCAGGTAAAGATATTACACATGAGCATATTGATACCTACTTTAGTGAGGACTACTCTATATTATCAGATAAATTTGAAGATAGGAGTGCGAGGGTACTATATGAGATGATACATAGGATTGAGGCGTTAGGGATTCGTGAAAAAAGACCCTTTACAGTCTACTTCCATAACTTCTCTAGATTTGATGGAATTCTTTTGGTGAGATACCTAACATCCCGTGTTGATGACAAATTAACTCTCAAACCTCTGATAAGGAACAAAATCTTTTATGAATTAATTATTTGTAGGGGTAAAAAAATCATAATGCGCTTTCGAGACTCCTTAATGATTTTAAAAGGTACACTGCATGATCTAGCTGCTAATATATGCCCTAGTCTAGGCAATAAAAAGGATATTGATCATACTTCATTGAATAAAGATAATTTAAAACAAAATAAAGAGGAGATCATCGAATATCTCAGACAGGACGTCCTTTTGTTAGGGGGTATAATGCAAAAAACTCAAGCTATCTTTTTTGAAGAGTTTGAAACGGATATAGAAAGTAAATTAACCCTTGCATCACTAGGTTTGGCTATCTTTCGTAAGAAATTCTATGATGATAATCAATGGCGTATATACATTCCCAGTCAAAATGGGGGGGGGTGGATAAATTTTATAAGGAAAGATACTAGGTGTCATACTGGATGCCTACATACCATATGGTAGGATCTCTATCTACTATGATGTGAAACTCACTCTATCCTTTTGAAATGGAAAGAAATTTCCTATAGCCAAGGGGCCAAGTCGCTGGATAGATATATTGAGGCAGGATACATTTCGATTACCATGTTGGCTTGTTTTAACCATGTGGGAATGTCCAACAAATATAAAAAGACCCTTTCTACCTTATCATGATGAGGATGGTACTCTGATCTTTCCAACTGGTGAGTTTAGTGGTGTGTACTATACAGAGGAGTTAAAGTATGCAAGAACCCTAGGGTACAAGATTACCATGTTATATGGTTACTTCTTTGAGCGGAAGGAAAGCCCTTTTCAAAGAGATTATTAGCGTGTTATATGAAAAAAGGTTACAAAGCAAAGAAAGTGGGTAATATAGTTGTGTCTATTGTGTACAGCTCCTTATGAATTCACTTATTGGATAGGTTTGGTATTACATAAGGCTGTAAAGCTCATATAGGTTATTCGAATGATCTCAAGAGAATAATGATCATTGGTATTTTGTAGTAGTGATGGGCTAGGCAGAAGACTTCCTTTGTATGTTAAAGAATAATGTAGGATCTCTCATTAGATGGATTGGATCCTCCTCGTAACTCAGCAGTTAACTTCAGCAGCCATCACAAGCCTCGGCTAGAATTCTACATGTACCTTATATTCAGGGATGATTGTTGTCACTACACAGACTCAGTAGTGTTTGGTAATCCGCTTAATGAAGAAGATCTTTCTCCAACTGAATTAGGTAAGTTTAAGTTAGAAGCTAAAATCAAAGAGGCTCTGTTTTTAGCTCCTAAGCAATATTACTTTGAGGATTGCTAATGAGGATAAAAATACCCTAAAACACAAAGGACCTACAAAGAAGTATGTTACTAAGGAGATATTTAAAGAGATATATAAAGAGCCATTTAAGAAAATACCACTAGAGGTAACCAACTTATTTGAGTCTAATAAAGCATAATTTTTAGTGAAGAGAATTGTGCGCCCTGTTAATGTAGGCGTGACTTTTTATAGAAAAAAGAATTTCCTATATTCAATGACAAGGGATTGGTATTAGTAGTATACCAGGAGTTCATGAGGATCCTACTAGTCCACCCTTCTTAGTAGCTCGTGAAATCAAAAAAGGGGAGAAAGCCATAAAAAGCAAAGATCAGAAAATCAAAGATCAAGTAATTTACTATCTAATATATTATCATTGAATCAATTAGAGAGAATAAATCAAACCCCTCTGATATAGACAAGAAACTCAAATAGACTCTAGTATTAGCAATACCAATTTAACCTGTATAGATGAACCCACTGATGTAACTAATCCTACTAATGTAACTAACCCTACAGAGGAGAGCCCTCAGACTGACATGAAAAAACCTCCTTGAAAAATCAAATAAAGGATAGCTCACCAAGGTTGCCATAGATGCTATGGCGGGATCAAATCTTTGATAGTACTGATTCATGAAACGCTAAAGTAGGGGTATCATAAAAAGCTATGGGATCATATGCACAGTATCTAGGAGGGCATCTTTAGGTAACTACCAGAAATCAACCCTAACTAGCTCATGTGAACTTACTGTCTATACCTTTGGTCTATTCAAGCAGGGTACACCTTCGTTAATCAAATTAGATTAGGTTTTTTGTACTACTACATTTGAAATGCTTTTTAGTAAGGGCTTGATCAGATATTACCGGTCTACAATTAATGGTTTCTTTGTGCTAGTAAAGGAGAGAATGCTTTAAGTTTTGCAGACATGCTAAGGATTGAAAAGAATGTAGTAAACCTTGTTGATGTGGGGCTATTGAGGAGGCGGTTGTCTAGCCCATAAGAGAAGTCAGGGTATTATTTTGAACCTAAGATATTGGGGTGATATAGTCCCATTACAGAAAGGAGTATATCCTTAAAGTGGAAGCTTATAGAGAAGGATAGAAATCCAGCGTGTAGTTAGAACTATCAGTCATATAGAACTGAGGTATCTTTACGCCAAAGTCGAATCCAATAATAGTACTCAAACAGATTAAGGATAGTCACAATTAACAGTACTTAAATAGATTAAGGATAGTTGTCAACCACCCTACTATATTGCAAAAGTGCCTTCTTAGAGTTGACTTTGAAAGGATCCTTCTCGAAAGAAAAAAAGGTGGGGACAGGATTCGAACCAACAATCTTTAGATCATGAGCCTGATGAGTTAACCATTCCTCTACCCTGCTTCATCCAGTCTAGCTATTTCATTCTTCTCCTTAACACTCGAGCGATTTCATTCCTATACCTTCTGGTATTCTTTTCTTTTTTTTTTTTTTTTTCTTTTTTTTTTTTTTTTTTTCTTTTTTATACGTATCGCTCCCCAGCATAATGACTGATTCAATTCGTACAATCTTCGTACGAAGATTTCTTCTCGACAAAAGCCAAGGAGAATGAGTGCTCATATCCTGCAACAGAGAGAAGTCAACGGTGGATTCTTCCTAGGAGGCTACTTCATATCCTTTCAGTCTAGCGATTTCATTCCTCTTAGCCTTCGACATGTTGTTACCCGAGATCTGTTTATGTAAGCAAATCGACCTATAAGGAAAGATTCTATATCAAAGATATGCAGGATATGTTGGGCTCTACCTATTTATTCCTTAGGATGCATAGATTAAATGAAGGGTGAGGTTCAAACGAGGAAAGGCCTTAAGGTGGATACCTTTTCTACCTGAGATGAGGAAGGACGTAGTCAGCGAGGAAATGCTTTGGTAGTTGAAAAGAAGCCTAGATCCGGGGATTCCTGAACAGGTTAACCCTTCAAAAGAGCTGAATCCATAGGACCGCAAGAGAGAACCTGGGCAATGTGAAATAGCAGCCAAAGGAAAAGAAAGGCTACGATTCCGTAGTAGTGCTAGCGAAATGGTAGACATTTAACAGCTAAACCGTTGAAAAATGTTTTGTGGGAGAGCAAGCTTCTTGCAGCTAGTCGAAGCAGTAGAATGCTAGACCTAGATGGGGAAAGTCCAGTAGCCGAAAACACCACTAGCTTACGTCCTTACTCGAGTAGCATAGGGGTGAATCAGCAAGGCTAAATACTCTAGGGTGACCCGATTGCGAAGTTGTCATAAGGTTGAAAAAGAACCATCAGGATGTGAAAATAGAGATGAAACCATAAGCTCCCAAATAGTAGGAGGATCCTTGGGCTCTGACCGCATGCCTGTTAAAGAATGAGCAGCTACTCATAGGCAGTGGCTTGGTTAAGGGATCCCGCCATAGCGAGTCTTCATAGGGTTATAGTCACAGCTTATGGACCCGAACCAGGGCGATCTATCCATGACCAGGATGACGCTTGGTTGAAACTAAGTGGGCTCCGAACCTATTGTAGAAGAATCAAGCGGTTAAGTTGTGTTAGATAAAATCCTCAAGCCAATGTTCGAGTACCACTTACTGAAGTAACCAATGCCATACTCCCTGGAAAAAGCTCGAAAGGCCATAAACAAAAGGTACCTATACCCTGAACACAAACCCAAACAGGTAGGTTAGGGAGCTAGACAACTCCTTCTAAGGAAGTCGGTTAACAAACTTAGTCACTTTTGGAGATGGAAGTACTCCTCACAAAAGGGTTGCAGTAACCTGACTTGGGGCTATTATTTTACCAAACACAAGGTGGTCTGCTAAGTCGTATGACCATGTATGGGTTGACACCAGCCCTGTGCTTGAAGGTAAAGGAAGTTGGCAACCAGATGACAGGGAAGACGGCTACCGAAAGCCGGTAAAAAGGCACCCTTAAAGGTAGCAAAATTCCCTGTAGGGAAAGCTCCTAATAGCACGAAAGGGTTAATGATTAGGGCACAGTCTCAGAGAAAAATAGACGTATCTGTGAAGATGAGGACTACCTGCACAGAAAGACCTTATGAAGCTTCACTGTTCCTAGGGATTGGCTTTTCCAGCTCCTACGAAGAATAGACCTAGGGAGAACTGCAATCCACGTGGTATAGAGAGAAAAGCAAGTAGTACTACAGGAGAAGCTAAGAACTTTGAATGAAGGGTCCTCTTATAGTATTAATTATGTTAGTATATCCCTCACTGCATGACTGATTCTAGCGCTTGTTGAATTGAAGGTATACCGCACACACAAAGCTATTGAGGAAGAGGGATAAAACTAGCTCAACCGGAAAGGGGAAAGATATAGCTCGACTATGAAAGGAGTAAGAAAGCGAAAGGCCTACAACCAGTTCCAAGTAGACAGATAGCCTTGCAGGAATCAATCAGTCCCCAAACAGTGGTATCCTTGGGCCTATGTTAGGGATTCTATAGCAAGATGAATTCGACTTAAGTTGAGGGCGCTGCAAAGCTTGTTTTGTATTCCCAGCTGGGTAATCTAGCATGGGAATGGGTTAAGAGTGTAGAAGATTCTCATCTTATTGCATGAGATTCTAAACAATGTAATAGCGTAAGCCCCCCCCCCCCCCCCCCCCCCCCCCCCCCCCCCCATCCCAATCAAGATTGGTATTTAAACTACTTTGTATTAAGATATGCAGGATAGCTCGATAATCATAAAAGAGGGTTGGTTTAGCCTATAAGGGAGTGTATTCAATTTCGAAATGTTAAATACATAAACATGCTAAAAGAATGCAGTGAGACTAAAATTTGTGAGATGAAACCTAAAATCAAGGCCTTAGAATAATAACCAACTTCGTGTTCTTTTCTTTATAACTATATTGTATATTTTTCCTGTTTTTGCCTCGGCGAGTACATGGTCCTGAATCAAACAAATAAGCAACAATAATTAGCTTTACATCGAACTTTATATCATTATATAAAAAAATAGAATACTGCTTAAATGACTCTTTTTAGCGGTTTCCATAGGTAAAGGTTAAAGCAAGTAGTTTTCTGTATATGGGTCAAACCGATTAGATTGAGTTGAACCACACCGACTTTGCCTCAACCAATACTACCACATTCTTTTGGTGATAGACTTAAAACTATTCTACCCTCCATTAGTTGTGGGACTGGTATCTGAATGTAAAGTGAGCCGCCTATCTTTTAGGGATGACCAAAGATCCTATAGCAATATAATAGGCCACAACGCCCATAACCAAGAAAAAAAAAGATATCCACTTATGAGGTCTGATAAGTGCTTAATTACACATATCTTTTACCTCTAAAAACGAGCTTAAATGACCAAAAACAGACAAAAACTGCCAAATATATGTTTGTTTTGCATTTGTATTGTGCAGGAAGTGGATATCAACAAAAAGACAGAAAACCAAGCCAAAATGACAAAACTGAGCATGGAATGGAAAAGACTGTGCAAAATCAAGGCCAAAGTCCAAAAATGCCAAAGTCAGAGTCAATACAGAAGAATCAGCAGTCAAACCGGAGCCGGAACTGAAGAATACTATTGAATGCAATCTTAACCCATCTGATGGGCCGGGAAAGCCCAATAGTATATTTATGAAGACTGTGAAGACCAAATGGGCCCTCAATCAATTACAACAGCCCATTTGTGTGCAATTGACAAAGACTGTGAAGACTTTGAAGGCCCAATCCTAGCCCAGTTACAGCCAATCTCAGCCATTGTACACACAAAACCCACTTCATAACCTTATTGGGCCTTAAAAAGCCCAATAACATAAGCCTAAACCTTATTGGGCCCAGACACACTCAATTGGGCCCAATACAAGCCCAAAAGCCCAACAAAAGCCCACAATCCTTTTTTATAAAACATAAGGACCAAAATGTAAATTTTAAAAACTTTGTTTTATAATTAAAAATGAAAAAATAAAGAAAAAGGGGCCAAAAATGCCAAGTTTTAAAAGTTGTTTTATAAAGAAAAATGAAAAAATAAAACACAAGGGCTGGTTTTGCAATTAACCAAAACCCTTTTTCTCTTTTAAATTATAAACAGCAGGGACCATTATTGCAATAACCCCTAACCTTCTTTTTTCTCTTTTGTTATAAAACCACAAGGACCAAATGCGTCACTTTCCAAACCTTTGTTATAACTGAAATTCGGCTTAAAACCAAATGAAAAGAGAACCAAACATGAGGGGCCACTCTTGCATCTTTTTCATTCTTTTCTTTTAAAAACGAACCAGCCAGGGTACTGTAAACCCACTTGGCACCAAATCCTCAAACCACCCTCTCCTACTGTTTTCACTCCCAAACCACCTCCCTAGTACACTCACAGCTCACCCATACCCTTTCCCACCTTACCCTGCCCCTATAACCCCTTCCCACTTGGAATTCACTCAACCCGAGACCCCATCAATGGCTGAGAT
>BQNB010063063.1:0-35831 GCA_026074375.1 Tanacetum coccineum
TATGTTGCAACATACACGCATCAGACTGCACCAATTGCCACACAGTAATTTTCAATATAAAAATCATGTAACTTTTGAAATTTAGGAACATGGCGGGTTGGTGGGGTTCTTGCTGTTTCTCGTGCCTTTGGAGACAAACTACTCAAGCCTTATGTTTCAGCTGAACCAGAAATTCAGGTAATATTATAGCTTGTTTGTTAGTTCATTTCAATATTATTTAATGGAGTTTAGAATTGTTGTGGTTTTGGATTATCAGAATGCGATAATCAGTTGTAATAAAGTGGATCAAAATAAACAGTGTATGGATGCTCTTCTGCTGTTCAAAGATGTAAAAATTAGGGTTTTAGTTGTACAATAGCAACGTACTTTCTTTAATGTTTCGTTTTGGTACGTGAACTTTTTTTTGTTCTACTTAATGTAACGAACTTTCAAGTTTTGTGTTAATTTGCACCATCAAACTTGTTTTACCGGAATCAGCTATATTTCACTTAACGACCGTTTGCAACTTTAGGCTTTTTAGCCAACGAACGTTTGCAACGTTAGTCCTTTATACTAACGATTGTTTATTTTTTTTCTAATTATTTTTAAATTTATACACGTTTTTATACAAATATTTTTATACACGCATTTTTATACACACATTTTTATACACGTTTTTATACACACATTTTTATACACGTTTTTATACACACAATTTTATACACACATTTTATACATACATTTTTATACACGCATTTTTATACACATATTTTTATACACGTTTATATGCACATTTTATACATATTTTTATATACATGTTTTTATACACATTTTTATACACACGTTTTATACACATGTTTTTATACACATATTTTTATACACGTTTTTATAAACACATTTTTATACACGTTTTTATACACACATTTTTATACACACGTTTTTATACACACATTTTATATGTGTAAAATGTGTGCATAAAATCGTGTACACAAATGTGTATAAAAATATGTATAAAAACGTGACTATAAAAACGTGTGTATAAAATAGTTCATGTACCAAAACAGAACATTAGAAAAAAGTTCACGTACCAAAACGGAACATTAGAAAAAGTATTAAACATGCCACATAGGCTTTTTTCTGGTTTTATAACTTTTTTCCCGGTTGCCAGTCAAGGTTGGTGCAAATTAACACAAACTTGAAAGTTCTTTACATTAAGTGGAACAAAAAAAGTTAGTGGAACTATAATTAATAGTACGAGTTACCAAAACGGATCATTTAGAAAGTTACAGTTGATATTGTACGGTAAATCCCTTGTGTTATATATACAACGAGGACGTTGTATAATTTAAGGGGGGGGGGGTGGAGAATTAGAACGCCTACTTGTCCTTCTTTTACAAATAATATGCTATATTCTTAAATTATGCCAAATTTTGAAAAAAAATTAGCATACTTTTATAAAAATTACTAGTTACATGACCTCGCGCACAATAACCTTTAATGCCAAATTGTGAGAATTAAGTCTATTCCGTTTCCAAACGTTTACCTAAAAATTCCACAAAATTATGAGTGTGCCGGTAATGTAGTGGACTTTAGAACTTGGCTTGGTATATCAATCGAGACCACAATGATGAGTACTATGGACTTAGATAGAGTAACCTGTTTAACTGGTAAATTTCTAGGAATACACCAAAAAGCCTATATGTTGTGATATTAACTAACTACACTGGTTAGTTAACCCCAGTATAACCCTTTGCTTACTCTCACTATAAGAGTAAGATACTCATAGAAAAAACCTGTTGAGCCATTCCTGTCTTTTTCATACCAAATGTCTATATCGTTACACCTTTACACCTTAGCCTACCCTGTAGATTAAGCCTATTTAATCAAAGTTACTTGTTGTTTTTGTGTAAAGTTTTGTAGTTCTTATGTCAAAGTGAATATTTCTATCTCTGGTTAGGTCGGGAAATTGTACAACGCAATGGGAATGTAAAAGTATGTAGCTTGTGTATTTTGCTACTTTTGTAATTATGTTCTATATCCGAAGATGAAGTGTTTAAAGAAAAATTATACGGATGAATTATGATGGTGAAGATGGTAAAATTACACCGAGATTCGTATTGTTATATTGGAAAAATAGAAAACCGAATCAAAAAAAGAAGGAAAGATAGATAGTCGGTTTATCAAACTTAAACCGATAAATTACTTAGAGGATCGATTATTCGTTGATTTGTGGTAAAAATCAACGATGTATAGTGTTGTATAAAGTGGCCGATATCACCACTTGCCTTGTAAAAGTATGTATAAATAGGGATGATTGGGAAGTTGACCGTTATGGGAACGTCAACTTAGGTTGTCTTTGTCATTCTATGATCGAGACATTTGTATATATTTCTGAGTCTTTATCATAGAACGGTGGGGAAAGATACTAGCAACTATATACCTTATTTGTTCAGGCTTAATCTATTTGTTTTGTGAATTTTATTTAACAACAATTTATTTCCTTTCCTAACAACTAACCTTAGGTTTTACTCGAACGAGGATGTGATTGAGTCATACATGTCTATTCTGTCGTTATGGCCATGTATGTGTGACTCAGCCACCTTGTTGGTTTATTACTTTTAGTGAAAGTTAGAAGATCCATACCCTATATCATTCTTCATCCTAACCCTTGGTTAAACTCGAATGAGGATGTGATCGAATCGCACATGTCTATTCCGTCATTACGGCCATGTATGTGTGATTTAGCTGCCTTGTTGGTGTGGTACTTTTGGTGAAAGATTGTTAGAGTGATCCAACCCATTAAGCCTATTAACCCAATTTACCTTTTTAACTTGTTACTCCTTAGCTCTAGTGGTGGAGATGTGTATCATTGCCAAGCATATGATAGAAAACTAATCACGATCGAGAAATTGAGCATACCCATTAAATGTTACACCCTAGATTAGTTTGAGTGATCTGAGTGTTTTCATTTCTTATATTTCGTGAGGTGCTTAGTTTTGTACAAGTGATTTAATGAAAGAATGCTTAAACGAAAAATCCTTAGCTTCGGTTGGGATACATTTTCAATAAATCTATAGAATCTACTTGAGGACAAATAGGATTCAAGTGGGGGGATATTTGATGACATCAAATAACGTTACTTTTATAGCATCATTTATCCCAAGTAATTTACCCACTTTTATATAATTATTGCAAGAATTGTTACTTAATTGCTTAAAGTTGTTAATTGCAGTAATTATGGATTACATTATGAAGACAAGCTAAAAGGCGCACATTTTGGAGCTTAAACCATGATAATTGAGGATTACTTATTTCTAATTACATATGCCATATCCATGAAAGAAGATACGGCATATCAGCGCATGGACTTCGTAAGAAAATGCGTTTGTTCAATACCCAATACGGCGTATCCTGTTGACTACATACGCCGTATCCAGCTGGTCAAACAATCAAAGATCCTGCAATAAATGTGATTGAAGACAGTTATTACTGATTAATTGTGAACGTAGCTCGCACTCCAAGGAATTCACCCCAATACACTATATTGACCTCACTCAATACGGCGTATCCACTCATTTTCAGAGACTATAAATAGAAGACTCAAAAATGAGTTTTCAGTATGCTTAATCATATTATCTATACCATAAACATAAAAATTGGTTTTTTGAAGAGACGAAGAGCAGCCAAGATCAAGCATCGATACTAATTCCATAGAAGACGCCGTGTAATTCCTATACTCTTGTAATCATTCGATTTTTGGTATCGTTCGTTAACTCGGTTAGTTTACCTTGGTTGTTTGATTATACTTGTATTATTACAATGGTTATGGGCTAATACCCTAATTACCTCGGGATTAGCCATCTTAATGAAGATTATAATGTTTGGTTTTGTTTTAATCATGATTGCTTAATTTATAGGATTGTTTAATTTGTTTATCGGCCTCATATTGTTAGTGATTGAATATGAGACCTATCATTCAACTGGGTCTAGTGATACTGACCAAGTAATCTAGATACTGGGATAACTCTCCATATCATGTTTTATATATTTGGACCAATAGGATCACAAATAATGTTCTATCTTTGCCTTTAGATTAGTGAGCTTAGTTGGCCTGGCAGGTGACCCTTGGATCAACAAGTACGTTCTTAATCATTGGTAAAGACTTGAACAATGAACTACCAGTATATAAAATACCGTCAAGCAGTAAGTGGGTAAAGTCACGATGGGCTAGGGTTTAACAAGATCACCATTGCTTTAATCCCTAAGATAGATTATAATTAAACTAAAAGGATGCTTTATGCGGTGACCTCGTTAATTGTGACTTGATTCAACTGTGTCTAGGTCTTAGGATGAGATTGTCCGCCTAAGTCTTAAGAAATGATATGCCGCCTCGAGTATAAGCAATCATTGCACTAAACAACATCCAGCTTTTAAAAGATTTAATATGGCTAATATAGTTTTCTATCATTTGGCTTGTACCGCTCTTTTATCTTTTGATTATCTTCTTGCATGCTTATTGTGTATTGAATTGATTATTGTCACCATATAACCTGTGCCAGTCTCTCAGGATGAAAACCCCTTTTTATCATTAGAACTAGGTTTAGCATAGGTTTTATAAGTAATTAGAATTAACTAGTTAATTAGTATTATTAATATACTGATCGAATTACGGTTACATCCTCACTCTTAGTGTTCAGTACACCCCTACTTACACGAAACTTCATTCTGATCGGGTACACTACCGTTAAAGTGCTGTTGTAGGATAAGTCGGCTAAATATAAATTTAAAACTTGATAATCAATAAATTCAATCTACACGACAGCACATCAAGTTTTTGGAGCCGTTGTCGGGGAGTAAAAAAGTTTTAATCTTTATTCTTATTAGTATTTTTAACCCTTAACTTAGAATAATTTAATTAGCATAATTTAATTCTGTTTGTATTTAATTTTAA
This sequence comes from Tanacetum coccineum, assembly GCA_026074375.1. Taxonomy (NCBI): domain Eukaryota; kingdom Viridiplantae; phylum Streptophyta; class Magnoliopsida; order Asterales; family Asteraceae; genus Tanacetum; species Tanacetum coccineum. The sequence goes on from BQNB010063063.1 coordinate 4,931, forward strand.
ATTTCTGTATTATTTAATTGTTTTTAAAAGTACTCTTCTATGTAGTTCAGTTCCTTGTCTGTGATTTCCAGCTTAGGTTTATCATGGATGATCCAAACATCACTATGGAAGAATACATCATACTTGAAGAAGAAAAAGCTCAAAGGCATGGTCGAACATTTAATTGGAAAACTGCCACATACGCTAAGGTGAAATATTGTAAAGATAAGGACGATTGCTTCACAAACTTTGAAACCGAATTCCCAGCTATAGTCTTTGATGATACATTAACGTCTGATGCAACACTCTCATGTTAACCTACAGTAAGTCCTCTTAACGAAAACAAAATTGACTTTAGAATATCGTTTGACGAATCCGACGATGAAGATTATATGATAATATTTGACAATAATTCATTTTCTTATAAAATAATTTCTGTCGATAATTTGAAAACGGATTCGGAAAATGACAATGATGAAGTCGATATGCCTTTATTTCCATCACCCAAGCCTACGGTAAGTTATTCTGATGATTTAGACTACTTCAAGGATTTTGAAACAGAATTTCTAGCCATTGTTTACAATGATGCCCTAACCTCTAAATTAGATTCCTTAACTGAACCTGCTGTAAGTCATCATCATATCGATAAATTATATTTTGCCGACTTTATATTTATATTTTGTCCGGACTTTACCAAACACAACACTTTAACGGTTAGTGTACCGGTCAGTTGGGAGTTTGTGGTAGTTAGGGTGTCGTTCATAAAGAGTGGAAACAATCTTTCAATTTATTAATATTTTGGTTATCTAGACTAAGTTAATTCTATTCTATGTTAAACCTATGCTAAACCTATGTTAATCCTAATTCTAACGGATAAGGGGGTTTTCAGCCTGAGAGACTGGCACGGGTTTTGTGGTGACTAAAATCAACTTAAGACACAATAACACACGCAAGTAAATTAACAGAAGATAAAAGAGCGGTCTAGCCAAATATAAGAAAACTGTATTAGCCATGATTAATCCAATTAAACGTTAGTTTTTTATTGAGTGCAATGATTACTTATCTCAAGGCGGCATATCATTCTTAAGACTTAGGCGTTACTTCTTCCTAAGACCTAGATACGAAGAATTCTGTCACAATTAAACGTAAAGTATCCTTATTTGCTGATTATAATCTATCTTAGGGGGGAGGTTAAGCATGGTGATCTTGTTTAGTCCTAGCTCATAGAGACTTTTACCATTATGCTAAAGGTAATTTCATACACTAGTTAGTCCACTGGGCCAAAGTCTTTACCATTAATTAAGATCGTACTTCGGTTGATTTAACCCCAAGGGTCACTTGCCGGTCCAACTAAGCTCGCAATCTAAAGCCAAAGATAGGTCATTTTTGTTGATCCTCATTGGTTTAGATGTTTTATATATTACTATACGGAGAGCCATCCGACCATCTAAGATTACTTGGTCGTTTATCAATAGATCAATATGGAATGATAAGGTGCCATTCAATAGCACATAAACAGTATAAACTTATTAAAACATAAACAAGGCAATCATCGAATAAATTAAGCAAGCGATACAAACTCAAAAACAAACATCAAATCTTATATAATAATGGCTATACACGAAGGTATTAGCCTTCAAACATCATAATCAATACAAGAGTAATAATTTAGCCCAAAGTAAACTAACCTGTTAACGAATGATACCAAAAACTGTAAAGAACGATTACAAGAGTATAGGAGATTACAAGGTGTTTCCTATGGAATTAGTTACTATGCTCGACCTCTTCTGCTCTTCTTCTCCTCTGAAAATTGACTTTTATGGTTAAGGTATCAAAAATATGATTTAGCACACTGAAACCCCATTTTTAGGTTTTCTATTTATAAGGTCTGGAATTTAGTCGATACGACGTATTGACTGAGGTCAATACGGCGTATCGCGGGTTTCTTGGAGTAGGGACCACGTTCGATATCTTCCAAAATATTTTATTACTATAGTTTGAATACGGCATATAGAAGTCTTTGGATACGGCGTATTGAATCTTGTTCCTTCGTGGTCTTTAGTAAAGTGCAGGCACAGATACGCTGTATCTTCCTTGATGGATATGGCGCGTTGGACGTCAGAATCAGTTTCTTCATATTTTTTCGTTTAAGCTCCAGAATGCGTGCCTTTTAGCCAATCTTCACCAAGTACTCCATAATTACTGCAATTCTAAAATACAAATGATTAAGTAACAATTCTTTGTAATAATTATACAAAATGGGTTATTTATATGAGATAAATGATGCTATAAAAGTGAAGTTATTTGATGTCATCAAATATCTCCCCACTTGAATCCTACTTGTCATCAAGTAGCCTTTAGAAGTTTATGAAAATGTATCCCTAAGGATTTTTCCGTTTAAGCATTTATTTTATCTATTACAAGTACACAACCAAATACCTCACGAAATAGGAAGATGTAACATAAAATTCAACTCAACTAATCCTATGTGGTAACATGTAAACTAATTTTTAATTGCTCGGTCAATGACGAGTATTCTATCATAGGCTTGGCATGGATACCACATCCTCCTACCACTAGAGCTAAGGATTAAAAGTTATAAAGGTAAAATAGGTTTTTATAATAAGGCTTAAGGTTGATCATTCTAACAATCTTTCACCAAAAGTACCACACCAACAAGGCAGCTGAATCACACATACATGGCCATAACGACGGAATAGACATGCGTGTTCGATCACATCCTCATTCGAGTTTAACCAAGGGTTAGGATGAAGAATGATATAGGGTATGGATCTTCTAACTTTCACCAAAAGTAATAAACCAACAAGGATGATGATTCATGGCATACATGGCCGTAAGACGTGATAGACATGCATTGACTCGAATCAATCCTCATTTGAGTAAAACCCAAGGTTAATGATTAGGAAAGGGAAATAAATTGTTGTTAAATAAAAATTACAAAACAAATAGACTAAGTCCAAACAGATAAGGCACAAGTTGCTAGATACTTTTTCTCGACCGTTACCATGAAAAAGACACAACTATTTACACAAACGTCTTGATCATAGATAAAAAACAACAACCTAAGTTGGCGTTCCCGTAACGGTCAACTTTCTAATCATCCCATACTTTACATACTTTTACCAGACAAGTGGCGATATCTACCACTTTATACAAAACTTTACATCATTGACTTATAAGACGTATCAATGAATAATCGATCCTTCATATAATTCCTTCGGTTTAAGCTTTTGCGAAACGATTATCTTCAAACTTTCCTCCTTTTTTGTTGCGATTTTTCTAATTTTTTCAATTTTTTTAACAATACATAAGTACGAATCTCGGTGTAATTTCATCATCTTCACGATCATAATAACTCCGGATAATTCCTTCGATAATTCTTTATTCTTCAGACGTACCAATAATTGTGATGGTAGTAAAAATACACGAGTTTTGACTACTTTATACATTTCCTATTGCAACTGTGAAATTTTTCCCAACCGTACCCAACGACTTTGAAATATGATAAGACTGGGAAATACATATTTACACTTTAATACATAGCAACTGATAAATGGACTTAATCTAACCGGGTAGGCTAAGGTGTAAAGGTGTAACAAAACAAACAGTTAGTGTTATTCATAAAGGATGGCTCTACAGGTTTTTCTAAGGGTATCTTACTCTTATAATGAGAGTAAACAAAGGGTTTATATAGGATTTAACTAACCAGTGTAGTTAGTTAATAAAACAACATGTATAGTCTTTTTGGGTGCAATCCTAAAAATATACATTTAAACAAGTTGTACTCCATCTAAATTCCATAGTCTTCATCACTTGTGATCTCGAATAGAGATACAACCCAAGTTCTAAAGTCTATAACATCACCGACACACTCATATTTTTGTGGAATTTGGGTAAACATTTGGAAACGAATAAGGTTAAATCCTCACAATATCTAATAAGGGTTATTGTGTGCGGGTTATGTAACTAGTAATTTCACAAACATATGCTTGAATTTTTTTAAATTTGATCATAATTTAAGTATTTTTATGTGAAAAATAGGACAAGTATCATTCTAATTCCCATCCCCCCACTTGAATTATACAACGTCCTTGTTGTATAGATAAAACATTAAAAACGAGAATTAAAAGAATTAGAATGAGAAATTCCTTGATATTTTGCTCGGTAGATTCTCCATGTAGATTTAATGAGCAAGGATGTGTGTTGTAATTACGTCTGGAGACCAACATAACTACAACACACAGAGGATTCTAGATGATCGATACTTCACCATCACCTCTAGCCCAATAAATCCATAATGCTTTCATTGTATAATGATCCATTGTCTTGTAGTTAAATTTTTTTTGAAGCTAACCATTTAGTAAATTCGACATTAGATGGATCATATTCCATATCATCATCAGATTCATGTGACATTTTTTGTTCCGAATCATCTTCCTTTTTAAAGTCACATGGAATGTTAGTAACCTCAGCAATTTCAACCTCACATGTAAACAAGTCGTCATCTATTCTGTTCATTTGGTTGAATTCTTCGTTGAAAATTTCAAGTGATGTATTACAAGTGAGCGAAACATCACTGATCTTTAGAGACTCAAGTGATTACCTTTGTCATTGTTACTGAAAATAACCAAAAAATTATCAGTAGAACCAGTTGGAAAAAGGCGTGTATAAAATTTTGAGCTTTAAGTTCGAGTATGAAAAACTTCTCTGTTACTGTATCAGATGATCGATACGCCGTATTCAATAAGTCTGAATACGCCGTATTAATCTTTTGAATGAATACGTTGTATTGGACAAGAAAGTTGGATACGCCGTATCCAATGGAAGTGGATACGCCGTATCGGTTATCGACCAAAACAGTGTATTAGAAAACAATTAAACACACGAACAACTAAACTAATAAATAATTAAACAAACAAATATACATAATTATACACTAATCTAAATTACACTAATCCTAAGGGTTAGATTATTCTAATGTTAAAAACCAAAATATCAAATAAAAATCAAGATTAAATTTTTCAAGTTTTAAATTTATATTTTGCGACTTATCAAAAACAAACACTTTAACGTGAGTGTACCCGTTAGAGGGTGAGTTTCTGGTAAGTAGGGTTGTCGATCATATGAGCGAGAAACAATCTTTTATTTATTAATATTTTGGTATCTTTATTAGTTAATTTCTATTCTATGTTAAAACCTATGCTAAACGTAATCCTAATTCTAATGGATAAGGGGGGGGGGGGTTCAGCCTGAGAGACTGGCACGGGTTTTGTGGCGACTAAATCAACTTAAGACACAATAACACATGCAAGTAAATTAACAGAAAAATAAAAGAGGGTCTAGCCAAATATAAGAAAACTGTATATAGATGGGGTCGTTGGGGGTTATGATTAATCCAATTGAACGTTTGGTTTGTTTTTTTGTGCATGATTACTTATCTCGAGCGCGACATATCATTTCTTAAGACTAGGCGTTACTTCTTTCTAAGACCTAGATACGAAGAATTCTGTCATAATTAAACGTAGAGCTTCCTTATTTGGTGATTATAATCTATCTTAGGGATTAAAGCAATGGTGATCTTGTTAAACCCTAGCTCATAGAGACTTTACCCACTTACTGCTTAAAGGCAATTCATACACTAGTAGTCCACTAACCAAGTCTTTATCAATTAATTAAGAACGTACTCATTGATCCCAAGGGTCACCTCCCGATCCAACTAAGCTCACAATCTAAAGGCAAGGATAGGTAATTATTCGTGATCCTATTGGTCTTGATGTATAAATTACTATATGGAGAGCCATCCCGGCATCTAGATTACTTGGTCCGTATCACTAGATCCAGTTGAATGATAGGTCGCATAAAAAAGCACGTAAACAAGTATAAACTGATAAACATAAACAAGCAATCAACGATAAATGTTGGGATTAAAAGTCTTCCTGATGCTGTTTGAAGTTGCTGCTGCTCTTATTGGTATTAATGCTGCTTATTCAAGATAGTGCTACTGGAGAACTTCAATGAAGATTATTCTAAGTGTTTAAGACTGCCAGTTGTAGTTACTACTGTTAGTGTAACTTAGTACTGCTAGAGTAAAGTTAGTACTACTGATGAATATTAAAGAAAATATTCTAAGTAGTTACTACTGCTTGTACACAGTTAATGCTGCTGGTGTATAAGTTACTACTGCTGGTTAAGAGTTAATGCTGCTGGTACAAAGTTACAACTGCTGACAGAGTTACAACTGCTGGAAGAGTTTATGCTGACAGAGATGAGATCAAAGACTTATCAGAGAAGAGATAAAGATTGATTGGAGAACAAGAATACTTAAGAAGATAAGTATTAGTTATTTGTAAAGAAGATATGTATAACTTATTTGTTTAAGAGATTACGTTTGTTTATAGAAAAGATCATGATTACTTAGGAAAGTATTGTAAGCTGTGTAGGACTCCTTGGTGTATAAAAAGAGGTCCTAGGGCATAGAGTTTATTATTAGTTTTCATATCAAATCTTTTTCATAGCTTCAAGGTTTTGTAACCCTAACACTATTAAGAGTGTTCATATTATATTGAGGCTGAAAGTTTAGTAAACTGTTTGTTATTGATCTTGTTCATTAGTGTTTCATTACTTATTCTTCTTAGTATCATTGACTAGATTCCGCATAGTCTTTGATATTCACAATCAAAGTTTCTATTATAGTTGTTTTGGGTTTATTCAATACAACTTAGCCTTATAGAAGCTAAGTAAAGATTCATAACTGTGCGTGATCTACATGTGGTATCAGAGTTGTTTGAGAAACTTTAAAATAGAAGAACATAATCTACACCTTACCATAACTAGGTGTTTGTGAAAAATGGTTGGAGTATCTTCACCAATGGTTGCTGCCACAAAACTTCCAGTGCTCAATCCAGGAGAATTTAAGCTTTGGAAAATGAGGTAGAATAGTACTTTCTGAATGACAGATTATGCTCCTATGGGAAGTAATTTAAATGGTGACTCAATTCCACCAAAGAAGAACTGATGAGATCGGTGTTGACGCAAACATATCCTGTCTACATTGGATTCTCAATCTACTAAAACCATCAAGCTACCCATAATCTAACCTGGTGAGTATGATCTCTGGAAGATGAGGATGAAGCAGTACCTACAGTGCATTGATTACACACTATGGGAGATAGTAGAGAATGGTAATGTACACATAGTAACAAAAACTGTTAATGGTAAGGAGATTGTCATCCCTCCTACAACTGTTGAAGAGAAGGCATAAAGAAAGGCAGAGTTAAAGGCAAGAATCACTTTGTTGATGGCCTTACCTAATGAGCATCAATTAAGGTTCAACTCATACAAGGATGCTAAGGCACTGATGCATGCAATTGAGAACAGATTTGGAGGTAATGCTGCTACAAAGAAAACTCAAAAAAATCTTCTAAAGTAGCAATATGAAAACTTTGCTGCATCCAGCACAGAAGTGATTGAGCAAACCTATGAAAGGATTCAAAAGCTAATTAGTCAACTAGAGATGCATGGTGAAGTTATCCCTCAAGGAGATATCAATCAGAAGTTCTTGAGAAGTTTGTCATAAGAATGGACTATGCATACTATTGTGTGGAGGAACAAACCAAAGGTAGAGACATTGAGTTTGGATTAACTCTTCAACAACCTGAATGCTTATGAATCAGAGGTCAAGGGGACATCTAGCTCAACCACAAACTCACATAATTTAGCCTTTCTGTCCTCTAGCAGCACTAACAGTGCAACTAGAGCAGTTAATACTGCTCATAGTATTAATACTGCTAGCACTCAGGGTGCTGCTGATAGCTCAACAACTATTGATAATTTGAGTGATGCTGTGATTTATTCCTTTTTTGCTAGCCAACTAAGTATTCCACAACTTGATAATGAAGATCTACAACAAATCCATCCTGAAGATCTAGAAGAGATAGACTTGAGGTGGAATATTGTTATGCTAACTATGAGGGCAAGAAGATTCCTGAAGAATACTGGAAGGAAGCTTGACATGGACAACAAAGAAAGAATTGGGTTTGACAAGTCCAAGGTGGAGTGTTATAACTGCCACAAGAAAGGACATTTTGCAAGGGAGTGCAGGACACCCAGGAATCAAGACATCATAAATAGGGAGCCTACCAGAAGGACTGTGCCAATTGAGGAAAATACTTCAAATGCCTTAGTGTCTCAATGTGATGGACTTGGCTATGATTGGAGTGACCAAGCAGAAGAAGGTCCAACCAATTTTGCTCTCATGGCTTATTCTTTAACAAGTTCTTCTGCAAACTCTGAGGTATCCAATGACTCAAATAGTTGTTCATCTTGTTTAGAATGTGTAAAAGATCTAAAAGAACAAAATGAATAATTAGTTAAAGACTTAAGAACAATTAGGATACGTGTTGTCTCTTATAAAACTAGTTTAGAATCTGTTGAAGCTAGATTGGTAGTCTTTAAGAAAAATAAGTCTGTGTATGAGGAAGATAAAAAAACTCTTAAAACATAAAGTCTATTTAAGAGATCTAGATATTGCAGAGCTTAAAAGGAAGTTAGAGTTGGCTACAAAAGAAAAAGACGAGGTTTAACTTACAGTACAAAAATTTGAAAATTCATCAAAAAGCCTAAGTAAATTTCTAGACAGTCAGATAATGGATAAGTGTAAAACAAGATTAGGGTATAATGTTGTCCCACCTTCTTATACTAGGAATTTTATGCCACCAAAACTTGATTTAGTTTATCCTAGTCTAGATGATTTTGTTGATGTGAGTGAGTCTGTAGTTAAAAAGCCTACTGTTGAGCCTAATGAACCTAAGAATGCTAGGAAAGAAAATGGAGCCCCAATTATTAAGGATTGGGTGTCTGAAAGTGAAGAAGAAAATAAGCCTAAGTTTCAAACTATTAAGCCTAATTTTACTAGAATTGAGTTTGTTAAACCTGTTGAGCAAATCAGGTAAAACTCATACAAAAGTCCTAGGGGAAACAAAAGGAATTGGAACAAACAGATGTCTTAAAAATTAGGGAGTGACTTTGAGATGTTCAACAAAGCTTGTCACGTGTGTGGTAGTTTTGATCATTTGAAGAATGATTGGAATAACTGGTATAATAATGGAAGATTTGTAAAACCAGTTTGGACCAATGTTCAAAGGGTGAACAAACAGAATTTCTCTAAATTAACTCACCTCAGTCAAAAAAGGAACATGGTTCCAAGAACAGTCTTAACTAGGTCTGGCCCAATTTCACTTAATACTGCTAAACCAGTTAATAATGTTCCATCAAGAACAACAGTGAATAATTCAGGACCCCTAAAAAATGTTATTAATAATGCATATTCAATTGCTATAAGGACATTTAACAAAATAACAACAGCTAATAACAGTAATTTCACTAAAAAGGTTAATACTATTAAGGGAACAAGGGTTAATACTGCTAGGCCAAAAGCAGTTCTTAGTGCTGTTAAGGAAAACAAGGGAAATGCTGTTAAGGCCTCAACATGTTGGGTTTGGAGACCAAAGCACAAAGTTTTAGATCATGTCTCCAGAAACAATGGTGCATCAATGTCCTTTCAAAGATTTGACTATATTGATGCACAAGGCAGATCCAAGTCAGTAATGGCTTGGGTCCCCAAAAGAAACTAAATTTTCTACCATTATGTGCAGGGAAATCTACAGCAAGATTTGAAGGATAAAAGAGTGATTGACAGTGGATGCTCTAAGCACATGACATGAAACAAATCCTATCTAACAGATTATAAAGAAATTGATAGAGGATTTGTTGCCTTTGGAGGTAATTCCAAAGGAGGGAAAATTACTGGGAAAGGTAAAATAAGAACTGGTAAATTGGATTTTGAAGATGTGTATTTTGTAAAGGAACTAAATTTTAACCTCTTCAGTGTCTCACAAATGTGTGACAAGAAGAATAGTGTTCTTTTTACTGATACTGCATGTGTTGTTCTGTCTCCAGATTTTAAGTTAACTGATGAAAATCATGTTTTACTTAAAGTTCCTAGAAAGGATAACATGTACAGTGTTGATTTAAAGAATTTTGTTCCTCAAGAATGTCTTACTTATCTCTTTGCTAAAGCCACACCAGATGAATCTAAACTTTGGCATAGGAGACTTGGACATGTAAATTTTAAAACAATAAATAAACTGGTAAGGAGAAACCTTGTAAGAAGTTTACCTTCAAAACTTTTTGAAATTAATCAAACCTGTGTTGCTTGTCAGAAGGGAAAGCAACACAGAGCTTCTTGTAAGACCAAAAAAATAAGTTCAATCAGCCAACCATTACAAATGTTGCACATGGATTTGTTTGGCCCAACATTTGTAAAGAGTTTAATGAAAAAAATGTACTGCCTAGTTGTCACAGATGATTTTAGTAGGTTTAGTTGGGTTTTCATTTTAGCCACTAAGGATGAAACTAGTCAAATCCTTAAAACATTCATAACAGGCACATAAAATCTAATAGATCTTAGGGTGAAAGTGATTAGGTGTGACAATGGGACTGAATTCAAGAATAGGGTCATGACTCAGTTTTGTGAAATAAAGGGTATTAAAAGGGAATTTAGTGTTGCTAGGACTCTACAACAAAATGGAGTAGCAGAAAGGAAAAATAGGACACTAATAAAGGCTGCTAGGACTATGCTAGCTGATTCAAAATTTCCAACAACTTTCTGGGCTGAAGCAGTTAATACTGCTTGCTATGTCCAAAATAAGGTGTTAGTTATCAAGCCTCACAACAAGACCCCTTATGAACTTTTTCTAGGTAGAAAACCTGCCTTAAGCTTCATGAGACCATTTGGGTGTCTGTTACAATCCTTAATACCATAGATCACCTAGGTAAATTTGATGGAAAGGCTGATGAAGGGTTCTTTGTAGGATACTCTACCAATAGCAAAGCATACAGAGTATTCAACAGTAGAACTAGGATAGTGGAAGAGAACCTGCATGTTAAGTTTAGTGAAAATATACCTAATATTGCAGGAAGTGGACCTAATTGGATTTTTGATATAGATGCACTAACAAAATCTACGAACTATAAGCCAATTACTAAAGGAAATCGGTCTAATGGTAATGCAGGTACAAAAGAATGTGATACTGCATGTAAAGCTAGAACGGAGACAATACCTGGCAAAGATTACATACTGCTACCATTATGGACTCAAGATCCATCATTCTCTACTAGTTCAAAGGATTCTCCTAATGCTGGATGCAAACCATCAGGGGAGGAGGAAAACAGGATGTTGAGGATCCAAGGAATGAAGATAGTGAGGTTCCAAGTATAAAAGAGCCAAGAGTTAATCAAGAGATGGATAATAATGTTAACAACACTAACACAGTTAATGATGCTAGTACAAATAAAGTTAATGCCGTTAGTTCAAAAACAAGCATTGAACTTCCTGATGAACTAAATATGCATGAATCGGAAGATATTGTCTATTCAGATGATGATGAAGATGTTGGTGCAGAGGCTGACATGAACAATTTGGATGCATCTATCCCTGTCAGTCATATTCCAACTACAAGAATTCACAAAGATCATCCTGTTGAACAAATTATTAGAGACTTGAATTCAGCACCTCAAACAAGAAGAATGACAAAGAATTTGGAAGAACATGGTTTGTTTAGTTCAGTTCAGCAAAGAACAAACCATAAAGACTTTCAAAATTGCTTGTTTGCTTGCTTTTTATCACAAGAAGAACCCAAAAAAGTAGTTCAAGCACTAAAGGATCCAAGCTGGATAGAAGCTATGCAGGAAGAGCTTCTACAATTCAAATTACAAGAAGTTTGGACTTTGGTAGAGTTACCTAATGGAAAAAGAGTTATAGGAACTAAATGGGTCTTTAGAAACAAAAAGGATGAAAGAGGTATTGTGATTAAGAATAAAGCAAGATTGGTGGCTCAAGGGCACACTCAAGAAGAAGGAATTGACTATGATGAAGTCTTTGCCCCTGTTGCCAGAATTGAAGCAATTAGGCTATTCTTAGCCTATGCCTCCTTTAAAGACTTTATGGTGTACCAGATGGATGTCAAGAGTGCTTTTCTTTATGGAAAGATTGAAGAGGAAGTCTATGTTTGTCAACCACCAGGATTTGAAGATCCGAACTTCCCTGATAGAGTATATAAAGTAGAAAAGGCACTTTATGGACTGCATCAAGCTCCCAGAGCTTGGTATGAAACCTTTTCCACATATCTGTTAGACAATAGGTTTTAAAGAGGGTAAATTGCAAAAACTTTGTTTATCAGAAGGGATAAAGGTGATATTCTGTTAGTTCAAGTATATGTAGATGATATCATTTTTGGCTCTACAAAGAAGTCATTATGTACTGAGTTTGAAAAGATGATACAAAAGAAATTCCAAATGAGTTCTATGGATGAACTCACATTCTTCTTAGGATTACAAGTAAAGCAAAAAGAAAATAGGATTTTTATTAGTCAAGACAAGTATGTGAATGAGATTTTGAAGAAATTTGGTTTTACTAATGTCAAGACAGCAAGCACACCTATGGAAACTCACAAGCCTTTGTTCAAGGATGAAAATGGTGAAGATGTAGATGAACACATGTATAGATCAATGATTGGCTCATTGATGTATCTTACTTCTTCAAGACCTGATATTATGTTTGCAGTGTGTGCATGTACAAGATACCAAGTCAACCCAAAAGTTTCACATCTTCATGCTGTGAAAAGGATCTTTAGATACTTAAAAGGTCAACCAAAGTTGGGCCTTTGGTATCCTAAGGATTCACCTTTTGATTTGGTGGCATATACTAAAAGTGACTATGCAGGAGCAAGTTTAGATAGGAAATTCACAACAGGAGGTTGTCAGTTCCTAGGGTGTAGGTTGATTTCATGGCAATGCAAGAAGCAGATCGCGGTTGCTAATTCCACAACTGAAGCTGAATATATAGCTGCTTCCAATTGCTATGGACAGGTGCTTTGGATCCAAAATCAATTGATGGATTATGGATATAACTTTATGCAGACTAAGATTCATATTGATAATGAGAGTACTATCTGCATAGTGAAGAACCCTGTTTTTCACTCAAAGACAAAGCACATTGAGATTAGGCATCACTTTATCAGAGATTCCAATGAAAAGAAGCTTATTCAGATGATCAAGATTTACACAGATAAGAATGTTGCAGATTTGCTTACAAAAGCATTTGATGTTAGCAGATTTCAATATCTGATTGCAAGCATTGGTATGATTAATCTCTGAAGTATTGATTAAGGGAAGGATGTTTGGAATGTTATTGGAAAACCAGCTAAGAATGGAATTTGAGTTAGTGCTGCTAGCTTCAAGTTTCTGCTGTTAAGTATAATTAGTGCTGCTAGTTATACTTAATACTACTGAGTTAATGCTGTTAGTTATACTTAGTACTGCTAGGTATAATTAATACTGCTGAACACAAGAACAAAATACTAAACTTGCTATTACTATTACTATTTGATTGTGAATACTCAATCAACTCATCTGTTTACAATGCTATACTATGTTCCTTTTATAAACTTAAGGAACCCTAAACGCGTTAAGAGATAATGCTTATCTCTTCCTAGATTAACGCTAAGTGATAACTATTACTATAACAAACAAACAGACTTAAAACTTTCTGATTAAACAGTTTAACTTTAAATACGTCAGACTTAAGTTAATGCTGGCAGACTTAACTTGCTCTACCAGACTTAACTTCTATACTAACAGTACTAACTATTACTCTATCAGTACTAACTTGAACTAACAGACTTAACTTTAATACTAACAGTATTAAGTCTGTTTACAATATTTTCCTAACAATCCTCCCCTAACTTGATCTTCATTCATGAACTTCAAGTTCCTTCAGAACATTCTTTAGCTTTAACTATATTAAAGCTTCACCTTGGGCTTTAAGGATTGTCGGAACTTCTGTCTTCAAAATATATGACTTTAGTCTTCAAATCTTGACAGCAACTAGTCTTTAACTCTTGTATCAGCAACCTTGACAATTTTGTACATCAAATCATAAAGTTTCAGTCTATTCTCATCACTTCCAGGTGTGTTAACTCCTGTGAGAGGTGAATCATTGAAAATGTAAATGGATTTGATGTCTCTTTACCAGTTAGCCATTAACTCTGGAGTAGTCAGTTCTTTGGCCACCAGAAAGGTGTATGTCCATGGTCAACTGAAAACCATTTAACAACGCTCATATACTTAAACAGAGGTGAGTTGAATACCATATGGTTTTTGGCAAACCATTACAGCCATCAACGGATTTGATATGCCTTTACCTGTAGCCGTTTGCTCAGGGCTAGTCATGCTTTAGTATAAATACTATGGTGCAATAGAATACCATACAATTTTTGGTAAATTGTCTCAACCATAGAACGATTTGATAGTCTTTACCAAGCAGGGCGGCCGTTTTGGCTCTTTGACTAGTTATTCTTATGTCTGTTAAACATGGTGAACCAAAGACCATTAGTGTGGGGTTAGTCCAACACTCAAACCCTTCTGCCGTCTTTCATGACAGATGTGACTGTGTCATCATCATTAGAATCTTCAAATCTTCTAACTGTTGTTTCACAAACTTGATCAGCTCCAAAGCCATAGCACTTTCTTCTTCAGTTTCTAACTTGAATTCCAACAATGTGTTGAAAGACTTCCTTGGCCAGAGGGGAATCAGTTTTCTACAAACATAAAATGACAATCAGTACTTGTCATGATAGTATGTACCCCTGAGGAACTGTGTAATTTCCAACTGATAAGTTTCCAATTTTGCTGTGTATCCCAAAAATCTGCAGTATCACCTTGATTGAACATAATCATTAGATCTCCCCAAAGCATCTTGTCAAAACCTTCAGGAAGTTTGTCTTTATATTCTTCCATGACTAGTTCATAGATAACTTTCAAGTCTTCTCTGTCCAAAATTGATAGGACTCCCATCAAGGTGCGAAAGAATCTCTGATGTCCATTACTCCTTGTTACCTTATTCAGATATATATCTTCATCAGGTTTGGTTTGATCATATTGAGGTTTAGTCGTGAGGAAAAATGACTGCCATTCAATAATGGGATATTGATGATCAAGACTCTCTGCATCAATCACTTTATCTTCATCAGAGCTATATGTAAGCCATATCTTCAAATCCATCACTTCTCTTGTGAACTAGAGGCATGCTTACTCCTTTTTGCTTTTTAACTTCCCTCCTTGTGCTAGACTCCTTTTCTTTGCTCCTTCTTCCTCTTGAACTTCCTCATGAACAGATTCATCCTTCTTTTCTTCCTCTTTATCAGCGATCTTTCTCATTCACATTTTGATTGCTCTTTCATCTTCTTCAGATCCAATACCACAAAAGTCTGATCGTGCTTCCTTGTATCTCTCATACAAGACTGAATCCCTCCTCAAATATTTAACTTAACTCAGCATGCTACCTTATTTTGGCAACATGTTTCAGATAAGTGATCATCTGATTTCTAAGCTGAGATATTGTTGGTGGCTTGTTTCTGATAGCAGCACTTCTTTGTTCTGCAAGAAACTTCCTTTGGGCAGCAATTGTGTCATGTAAGAACTTTGCTCTTTCCTCAATAGAATATTGCTCCCTTTCTTCTTGTTGAATCTTTCTTGCAAGAATCGTGACTCATTTAATTCGAGCTTGAATGTAGTCAAATTCCAGGTGCAATGCTTATTTGCAGCTTCTTCCTCGTGCTCTATCAATCTTCTATCCAAGAAGTGCATCAAGAACAATTTGCCTTGTGTTTTCTAAGCATCCATTATATTAGCTTGCAATCTTTGAGCTTCCTTCTAAATCTGCTAGCTCTTGAAGCTCTTTTGATTTCTTTGATGCTTGAACTTCGGCTTGAAGGTCTTCTTCAGTCATTGGATCTTTTCCTTTTCTCCTTTGAACTCTTTCTGTCTCACCAGTATTAAGTGCAGCAGTATCAACCTCAGCAGTATTAACTGAGCTGAAAGGTGTACTCAACAGCATTGATTCAGCAGTATAAATCAGCAGTATTAACCTGAGCTGAAAGTGTACTACCATATTAACATGAGACTCATCATTCTTCGTCAAAATGTAGAATTTGTAGGATTTGTTTAGATTTAGTTTCCTTCTGTAAATCTTGCTGCTACCAATAGGTGCGTGTGATCCCTTAAATCCATCTGAAGCTACATTAGTTAAATTTGTGCAGCCTCTAAGGTGGAAGGGATTTTGTTCTACTTGAGCCTCCCCCTGAACCCTTGCTCCTTTTCAGAGTAGCAAATGTATTCATCCTTTACCTGTTTGAGAAGGAACATCGATCCTGACCCTGGGCATCCTTTAGTTTCCTTACTTTTTTTTTTTTCAAACTAGATAATACTATTGATATGGTGTATATAAAAGAGAGTTGTCTCTTCTTTCTCAACTTGTTTTCTAGCTTTTTAACCTCTCCATCAGCTGCAAGATTTACCTGTTTCCAAGAGTCTCTTAGTTTTTCACTTAGTTCCTTTCAAGGATGCTACTCTTGATTCCAGCCTAGTACAATATCCATCAGGTTCTAAGTTTCCCTTTCTTCACTAGATCTAGATCTTGAATCTCAGGTTCATGGTTAGGTGTGGAGACATGTGATAAGAAAAGGTTCAAATTGATGACTTCGTAGCATGATATGAAGGTGATGGGAATATTGGAGGAGATGTGGAAATTGTTGAATGTACATGAATGAAGAGATTGGTGGAGATGATGTTGTTTTGTACAGGTGAGTTGATGTGTTGTAGCTGTTGGTTGTACACTTATGGTAGAGGGAGGTGGTTGTACAGAGTTAGTTAAATGTGGAGGTGGTTGTTTTATAGGTGGAGGAGTTGATAGTGTTTGTGTTATGTTGTACAAGAGATGATAAGTAGTTGGTACAACTGAGATGGTGTTGATCAGCACAATGAGGTTGAGGTTGAACCTGCATCAATGGTTTACATAACAGGCAACAATGGCTATGTAACCTCTTGAAAACATCTTTTCAATATTTTCAAAAATCTTTTTGGTTAATGATACAGGGACAAAAAGGTTTTGTTTTCCAGTTTGAAACATTCAAAATCATTGAAGAAAACGGGGAGGACATTAAAAACTTTGATTTGTTTTTTAAATTTGAGAATCATTCCATCAAAGATACGTTTTGAAAAGTTAAAGTCTCTTCTAGAGGAAAGCCAGATCAAAGCAGAGCACTGTTGCTACCCAAACGATCCATCTCTCACTTTTGGTAGCTTATAGCAATGAAGAATATTGATGGTTTAAGAATCTCCATTGGGGTGTAAAGTGACTTTTCCAAAAAGTAAAAGTTCTGTCATTTACATACCCAATATTTTGCAATCCTACAAAAATCTCTTCATTTTGCAACATGTTAATCCCTGAAGCATCTGCTAATTTAAGTGCCCTCCTAACCGACTCATCAGAGATTGTATATTCATAAACTAGGTTTGCCTTAAGGTGTTTGAAACCCATCTGCAAGTTAGTTCTAAGCTGTTTCGTCTGCCAAAACTGCTTGACAAAAGAAATCGTAAGATAGGTGGATTTTGATGTGAAGAGAATAACCACACAATATTGAACCTTCTGAGGAAATCCACTATCTCTGTGTAACCAGCACTCTCAGTGGGTTTGAGTAAGAAACCTACTTGATTGTGCTTATCGCAATACTTGAGTTGCGCCATTGATAGATTTGGTGAAAATATTTGAATCTTTAAAAAAATTAGTACTGGTGATGGGACGTTTGACAGATTAGGTCTGGTAGTGAGAGTAATTTTAACGATTGCTTTTGAGAAAAAGATAATAGGGTAAATAGTGATAAGGATGAAAGAGAAATTACTTTATCCCTATATAAGTAACTATCACATTGTTAGGCTGCTAAACTATCTTCAAATACGGTTAAGTTTGAATAAAAAAAAAGAATTTTATTTTCATCAGTATTAAAGATGCAAAACCACCAGACTTAAAACTTGCACTACCAGACTTAAAAATAGTCAACCAGTTTTAAATTATATTTTTCAGCAAGTTGACCATAACATCCATTACATACAACCAAAATTGCATCCAATTGGCAAGTGACCAACTGGCATTTTCCCTTTTCCATGTCCCCAAGTTAATCTTGCATCACCCTTTTCGACTCCAAGTATTACTGCCAAAGTTAGTCTGAACAAGAAGACAATTTTTTTTCTAATTTATCGTTATACTAAACAAATTAACCTATGCATAACTACCAGTCTTAATACCAACTTACCAGTATTAAGTTGGTTACCCAAGTTTTAATTTTACAACAGCAGACTGCTCCCATCCATCGCCTCCCACCTACTTTTGGAGCTTATACAATGACGAATATGATGGACTAGAATCTCCATTGGGTGTAAAGTAACTTTTTCCAAAAAGAAAAAGTTCTGTCATTTACAACCCAAATTTTGCAATCCTACAAAATTCTCTTCGATTTTGCAACAGTTAATCCCTGAAGCATCTGCAATTGAAGTTGCCTCCTACCGTACTCTTCAGTGATTTTATATTCAATAGAATCTATGGTTGTCATTATAGTATGTTGAATCCGAACCGAGCACGTGTTCTAGCAGTTTGCATTCTGGCCAAACTGCGTTGATCAAGAGAATCGAGTAATAGGTGGGACTTATGAGCGAGAGCATACCTCAATTTTTGACCTTCTGCAGGAAATCCACAATCCTGGAGTAACCATCAACTATTCTCAGTGGGTTTTGAGTAAAAAACCATACTTGATTGTGGCTTATCGCAATACTTTGAGTTGCGCCCATTGATAGATTAGGTGAAAATATTTGAATTCTTTAAAACTTAGTACTGGTGATAAGGGACTTTTTGACAATTAGGTCTGGTAGAGAGATAATTTATAACGATATGCTTTTGATGAAAAAATAATAGGGTAAATAGTGATAGGAGAAAGAAAATTAACTTTATCCCTAATAAGAACTCAATCAGCGTTTTAAGGCGGCGCTAAATTATCTCAAACGTTATGTTTGAATAAAATAACATAATTTTATTTCAATCAGTATTAAGTGAAAAACCACCAGACTTCAAACTTGCACTACCAGACTTAAAAAAAGTCAAACCATTTTAATTATAATTTCAGCATGTTTACCACAACATCATACATAAAACCAATTGCATCCAATTGGCAAGTGACAACTGGCATTTTCTTTTCCATGTCCAAGTTGATCTTGCATCACCCTTTTCGACTCCAAGTAGTACCTGCAAAGTTAGTCTAAACAAGAAAGACAATTCTTTAAAGCAAGAGCATCCAATTCTTTTCTAAAAGTCATAATGTAACACAGACATTGATAATGTGTAGAAGATGGCTGCCTGGGAAAGTGATTCTTCTTGTAAGTAATCATTTCAAAGAGATGTAGAAGAAACCACCATTAGGTCAGCATCCCCTCCTCAATTTTGCTTCATCATATCAATGACTTCCTTTGAATCTCAAGGGTTACTTGATTGTAGCCAGAAACAGGATATAGGTTTCATAGAGTCTGTAAGATAATCTAAGTCAAACATCCACCTATGCCCTATTCCCTGTACATTGGGTTTTTCCTCAAGAAAGTTGACATGAAGGTTTACTTCAACTCTTTTGGTGACTAAGTTATAAACCCTAAAGGCTTTACTATTTACAGAGTAACCAACAAGAAAACCCTCATCAGATTTTTCATCAAACTTTCCTAGTGGGTTAAGAGTATTGAGAATTGTAACATGGCACCCAAATGGTCTTATGTAGCTAAGGATTGGTTTGTGGCCAAACAAAAGCTCATAAGGAGTTTTGTTTTGAGGCTTGGTCACTCTTACCCTGTTGAAGGTATAGCAACATATTAACTGCTTCTGGCCACAAAATGGTAGGTAAGTGTGAGCAGCAGCGATAAGTCCTAGCAGCCTCTATTAGGGTCCTATCTTCCTCAGCAACCCCAATTTGCTGAGGAGTTCTTGCATTACTAAACTCCTGTTTTATACCCTTTTCCCCACAGAACTCAAGCATAAACCTGTTTTTAAATTCTG
Source organism: Tanacetum coccineum (assembly GCA_026074375.1). Lineage (NCBI taxonomy): Eukaryota > Viridiplantae > Streptophyta > Magnoliopsida > Asterales > Asteraceae > Tanacetum > Tanacetum coccineum. The sequence goes on from BQNB010063063.1 coordinate 24,918, forward strand.
TCCCATTATCTGATCTAATGATTTTTACTTTGTGATTAAGTTGGTTTTCTATCTGTCTTATAAAAGTCTTAAGGATGCCACTAGTCTCATCCTTTTTGGCTAGAAAGAAAACCCAACAAAACCTTGAACAGTCATCAGTAATCACTAGACAGTAACTTGCATGGTTGATACTCCTCACAGAAGTTGGTCCAAATAAATCCATATGCAAGGTATGTAAGGTTGGGTCAACATATCTATCAGTCATTGCCTTACAGGAGGCCTTGTGTTGCTTTCCCTTCCCTCTAGACAAGCAACACAAGTGGGATCATTTTTTGAAACTCTTGGAAGGTACCCTCTAACTAGATTACCCTTTCACAAGTTATTAAATTTTTGAAATTAAGGTAACCAAACCTCCTGTCCACAATTTTTAAGCTTCATAGATGAGGCATTTGCTAATAAACAATGTATCCTTTTGAAGAATCAACAAATTTTCATATCAAAAGTATACATGTTGTGTTGTCCTAGGAACTTTAAAAGAAACCTGATTTCATTAGGCATCTTAAAGTCGAGGACACCACAAAACACTCTTTTTTTAGTAAAAAAGTAACATTTAGCTTTTTATCACATATCTGAGATAGTGGGAATAAGTTAAAATGTCCAAGTTCTTTCACAAAAGCCACATCAACAAAAACTAAATTTCCTATCTAATTGTACTTTTACCCTGATACTACATTACTTCCTCCAACAGTAACAGATCCCCACTTTGACATTCTTGATAATCTTCAAGATGGGCCCTGTTACCAGTCATGTGCCCAGAACATCCACTATCAAAAATACCTCCTATCACAATAATGCTTCAGTGGATGATCTCATAACCTACCAAAAAGAGTATAGTTCTCTTTGGGAAAAAAAACCCAGAGCCTCACAGGCTTGTGTCTGCCTTGAAATGTGGGACCTCTAGAAACATTAACATTTGATATCAGGGATTGGTCCACTATTGATATTGGAGTGTGGTGTTGGTTTTCTCCAAACACAACCCTGCTGAGGTCTAACAGCATTAACCATTTGCCTAAACACATATTATAATGACTTTGTATGCTGTATTCTTTGTTAAAGGGTCCTATTTACAGGTGATCTAGTTTTGAAAAAACATTTCCTTTGGACTTTTTAAAGATTCACCTGTGAAGTCTGTTTGATTAATACTGGTCTATACTCTGGCAGTATTAACATGCACCCTACCAGAATTAACATTTTGTTTGCCAGTATTAACTCTAGAACCACCAGACTTATTTTGAGTGCCAGAATTAACATACATTCTACCAGAATTAACATGTTGCTTGCCAGTATTAAATCTAGAACTACCAGACTTAATTTGAGTACCAGAATTAACATGCACACTACCAGAATTAACATGTTGCTTGCCAGTATTAAATCTAGAAGCACCAGTCTTAAATTGAGAGACAGAATTAACATGCACTCTACCAGAACTAGCATTTCCATGACCAGTATTAACATTTACCCTACCAGTTTTAATAGTGTTGCTAGCATACTAAGGTTTGGGTCTAATGTTACTTAGAGTACAGGTCTGGAGTGAATTGAGTTGCATTATTCACCCTTTAGAGTTTAGTCCAGGCTGGTGTTCCTTGCCTAACTTTACATGAACCACCCTTGTCGCTCTTAAAAGCCGCTACCCTTGCCGAATCTTTCCCATCATAATGGTCACAATCCTTAATTCAAGTGACTAAGGACTTCCACACACAAACATTGTTTTCTGTCAAAAGAATATCCTGCACCTACTTCTCTTTCCATTCTTTTTGATTCAATTCTGTCTATTATATGAAGGAATAAGTAGAGGGAGACAGAACTGGTGTTCTGAATGGTTTGCCTATGAGTTTTTTACATGCTGTGCACAACTAGGGTCAACTGTTTGTTGGGGTTTAGGCACTTGTGGTTGAGTCTTTTGGGTGGAAATGGAAACCTGCTCACTAGAAGGTATAGGGATAGAGTCATCATTTACTGAATGGTCAGATACAATTCCTTGCTCCCCATCACTGTCATTGGATTGACAAGTTGAGGAAACAGTGGAACTTGCATCAGACTCAATAGGACTAGGAGATTGAGGTTGAGGCCCATATTTACCATACTCATATACAAGAATCATCTATGTCCTCTTGTTCCCTAGGGGTATAATCACCCACTAAGGGGATAGGACACCTTTGTAATCTACTGTTTGAATCTGCTGTATAGTGGGATATCATTATATCCTGCATTGGTTTCCCTAAAAGCAAAAATACCTCTACTTATCTCTTCCTCATATCCTAGGACCTCAGCATTTGATTTGATGCCATATCCTAAACCTATCTTAACTGTTGAGCTCATCCCACAATCAACTAGCTTCCAAAGATTTTTAGAAGATGCAAACCAAGAATCAACAATATTTTGTAAAACAGATCATTGTCTTTTTTTTTTTTGTACAGCTTCATTCCTATTCCTTCTATACTTTTTTCAGCTTTTCACTTTTCAAAAAATTGAATAGCCGAAAAAATTAATTTTTCATTTAAGGAAGGATTGCTGTTTTATGGGAGGCTTTAAGCTGAGATACTACATTTCTTAAACAACTAGCATTATGGGCAACTAAGGCACTTCCTTGGGTACCAAATCTCAGATTGCCAATTCATCATACGTTAGGCTGAAGATCATTGTATGAATCTAAACACAATTAGAACACATGGATACCTCATTATTCACAGTGAAGCCATTAGGAGCATGATTAGTTCCTCACCTGTAGTCTGTCTCTACCCAATTGATTCAGACCTTTCATTAATCGTCATCAAAGCTTCCTTTTTCATTCTCACAGGCTTAAATACCTGACCTCTTACCTGCTTTCCTGCCTGCTACTTCCTTGAACCTTTAAACTGTGCACATCCCTAAGCAAAATTGCCCAGCTATTGTGGCAATTGAAACATTCAAACTTTTCTCCTATCAATGGCCACATCATTTTTCCAACCGACTCTTGGCCTTCTGCCTTTTTCTTGTAAACTTCTGATCTTGATGGCAGTCATAGCAATCAGCAATTTATATTCCATCTCTTCAAGTCCAAGGTTCATCAATTGATCTAGATCATCAAGTATCAAAATCCACATGCATCGAGCATTGTGCTTAGAAAAGATGGAAAACTTCATCAGTAAGACCAGGAGGTAGCATTGGTTTTGCCTTTTGGAGAGGAAGTGGTATACGAACTAAAACTTCCTGAGCTTTGGCTTTGGCATGTGCTAGCTTGAAGAGGCTTTGGCTTGTGATATAAAAGCCACATTAGATCAGAACCAACAGGGAGACATGATGTCTTTTGGATGTCTTGTTTCAAAGACACTCAGATTATTGTATAAATCATCTATTGACAGCGTGTCAAAAATTCTCTTGTTCGCCTATTGTCATGGCTAACTGTCCCATGCAGGAGGAAGTGACCTCAAAAACTTGATTTTGCATCTTCATCGGACACACCCTCACCAAGGTCTTCCTTCCATCTTTGATAGGAGTTTATGGAACCTATCATACCCTTCTTCTAAGCTTTCCTTAGGACGAAGATAGTGAAATGCCTCAAACTGTTGTTTCAACACACTTTTTTTGCATTTTCTTTAGAGTTGGCATTACCACCAAACCTTGTCTTGATAGCTGCCCAAATCTCTTTGGCATCATCCATGCCATGAAAACGTCTGAGATGATCTTTTGGAACCGCCATTAGCAACAGAGTTCTCGCTTTCCTTTCTTTCTCATCAGCAAACTGTTCTCACCTGGTGTTGAGGAAGAACCCATGTATACACATCCTTACCTTGGGTGACTCGCTTCTTTTGATTTCCCATTCTGAATCACTTTCCCCAGACCCATTATCTATATACTCAAATAATGTTCCATCTCCATCGCCCACGTACATAATCCATCTTTTTGAAGAACGGGCAGTTTGACGTTTGAAAGAGTATTTTGGTGGTGGTTTAGCATAGCATCTTCTTTGTTGGTTCTGGTACTGATCCAGCCAAAGATGCCATCATCATGAAAGAGAAAGTTCATCGTCATCATAAGAGAAAATCATCGTGTGCATACATGATTATTTGATTTGGTTGAATAAAAGGTTTTAACTATGTTCAAATCTTGTGTAAAATCCCTTGGTGGCTCTGATACCATTCACTCAAAGGTTAGATGTGGGATGGGGGAGATCTTGTAGTCCTTATAACATGATCTCAATGAGCCTTAAACGACTTATAGTCCTCTTGAATAAAGATCCAAGATACTAGAGAACAATAACAGTGAATACAAATATTGACGCGGAATATCAATATCTATACCAAGATGAACACAAGAACAAAATACTAAACTTGCTATTACTATTACTATTTGATTGTGAATTACTCAATCAACTCATCTGTTTACAATACTATACTATGTTCCTTTTATAAACTTAAGGAACCCTAAACGCGTTAAGAGATAATGCTTATCTCTTCCTAGATTAACGCTAAGTGATAACTATTACTATAATTACAAACAGACTTAACTGTCTGATTAAACAGTATTAACTTTAATACTGTCAGACTTAAGTTAATGCTGGCAGACTTAACTTGCTCTACCAGACTTAACTTCTATACTAACAGTACTAACTATTACTCTATCAGTACTAACTTAAACTAACAGACTTAACTTTAATACTAACAGTATTAAGTCTGTTTACAATATTTTCCTAACACTAAGAATGGAATTTGAGTTAGTGCTGCTAGCTTCAAGTTTCTACTGTTAAGTATAATTAGTGATGCTAGTTATACTTAATACTGCTGAGTTAATGCTGTTAGTTATACTTAGTACTGCTAGGTATAATTAATACTGCTTATGTATGGAAAAGCTGGTTATTATTAAAAAAATAGACAGAGTTTATTGGTGAGAAAAAGAATTGAGAGAATTAGTGAGAATAAAAACAGAAAGAGAGATGTGTGAAATTGAAAAATAGACAGAGTGATTAAGTGAGTAAAAGAATTAAGAGATGTGGTGAGTTGAAAAACAGAAAGAGAGCTAATAAAAAATAGACAGAGAGAAAAGTGAGCAAAAAGAAATAAGAGAAAGCAAAAACAGACAGAGAGAAAAGTGAGCAAAAAGAAATAAGAGAAAGCAAAAACAGACAGAGAGAAAAGTGAGCAAAAAGAAATGAGAGAAAGCAAAAACAGACAGAGAGAAAAGTGAGTAAAAAGAATTGAGAGAAATCAAAAACAGACAGAGAGTTTTTGTAGGCCAAAATGTTAATTTGATGATGGCAAAGGTGTTTGGAATGGAATTGAAGTTAGTGCTGGTTAATGCTGTTAGGCATAACTTACTACTGCTGGGTTACAAATGCCAGTAAAAGTTAATGCTGCTAGGGATAAACTTACTACTGTTGTTGAAAGTTAATGCTGCTAGGCATAAACTTACAACTGCTAGCGAACGTTAATGCTGTTGAGGGTAATTTCATAAATACTTCGATTAAGAGTTTCAATCACTCATTCAATCGATTTCAATCTTTCATATACTCTCTAATCATAAACCCTACTCAATTTTATCTTTAATCATCAAAACCCAACATCAATGGCTCCTCTTAAATTTGCTGATTCACATAATTTGGTTGCGTTTTTGGAGAAACCCGCCGAAAGTGAAGGGTTTGAGCAAATTGTTGATTTTCTAAATACTCACACTATCAAGTATGCTTTAACAGTTAATCCTACAGTTTATACTTCATGCATTCAACAATTTTGGGCTACTGTCAAAGCAAAAACTGTTAATGGGGAAGAACAGTTGCAAGCCCTAGTGGATAAGAAGAAGGTGCTTATCATTGAATCTACAATAAGGAGTGATCTTCGACTAGAAGATGCTGGAGGTATTGAATGTCTTCCCAATGCTACAATTTTTGAAGAATTGACAAGAATGGGGTATGAAAAACTGTCTCAGAAGCTTACTTTTTACAAAGCATTCTTTTCTCCTCAATGGAAGTTTTTGATTCATACTATTCTGCAATGCCTAAGTGCTAAGACTACTGCATGGAACGAATTTAGTAGCACTATGGCCTCTGCAATAATTTGCTTAGCCACAAACCAACAATTTAACTTTTCAAAGTACATCTTTGAAAATATGGTGAAGAATGCAGAAAATGAGGGAAATTTTTTGATGTATCCTAGATTTGTCCAAGTGTTTCTGGATAAACAAGTTGGTGATATGTCTACACATGATGAGATTTATATTTCTCCCTCTCATATAAAGAAAGTTTTTGTGAACATACAAAGAAAGTTTATTTCCAACTATGATGGTTCAAGCTCAAGAGGAATTGGGTGAAGGTTCAGCAGGTCCTACTGATCCCCAACACACACCCACTATTATTTAACCATCAACATCACAACCTCAGAAGAAACAACCTAGAAGGAAACAGAGGAAGGATACTGAGGTTCCTCAACCTACAGAGCCTGTAGCAGATGAAACTGAGGAGAATGTACCTATACATTCCAATGATCTACCCAGTGGTGAGGATAGTTTGGAACTTAAGGAATTGATGGAACTGTGTACCAACTTACAACAAAGGGTTCTTACCTTGGAGACTACTAAGACCACTCAAGCTCAGGAGATTGATAGCTTGAAGAGAAGGGTCAAGAAGCTTGAGAAGAAGTAAAGGTCAAGAACTCACAAGCTTAAAAGGTTATACAAGGTTGGATTGTCTGCTAGAATTGAATCCTCAGATGATGAAGCTAGTTTGGGTGATTAGGAGGATGCATCCAAACAGGGGAGGAAAATTCATGAAATTGATGCAGATCAAGACATTACCCTGGAGAATGTTAATGATGCTGATATGTTTGGAGTATAAGATTTAGAGGGTGATGAGGTGATTGTTGATGCTGCTGATACAACTGTTGGTGATACTACAACAACTACTGAAGTTGAGATCACTTTGGCACAAGCACTTGTAGAAATAAAGACTTCAAAGCCTAAGGCAAAAAGGATTGTCTTTAAGGAGCCAAGTGAATCTACAACAACAACAACACCAATAGTTTCTTTACAACAATCATCACAGGGTAAAGATAAAGGTAAAGCTATAATGATAGAAGAGCCTGTGAAGACTAAAAAGAAAGTTCAGATCATGCTTGATAAAGAAGCTGTTAAGAAGCTACAAGATAAATCAAAGTTTGAATGAGATAGCTAAGGGCTTTGAAATGAGAAATAGAAGAAGATGGCAATGCTGCCTTAATTGCGCTACAATGAGATGATATTCATAGAGTAGGTTAAGATACTATTGAATTAGCTCAAAGGCCGCAACAAGAGGAACAAAGAATGAATGTTGACTATTGAAGAAAATCTAAACTGTGTCATTCTCTTTGGAAAAGAAGAAAATTCTTTGCAGCAAAAAGAGTAAAGGAAAAGAGAAATAAACCGCCCACAAAAGCTCAACAAAGGAGTTTCATGTGCACTTATTTGAAAAATATGGATGGATGGAAACTCAAGGACTTAAAGAACAAATCCTTTGCAGACATTAAAGAGTTATTTGAAAAAGTAATGGAAAAGGTGAATAACTTTGTTGACTTCAGAACTGAATTGATAGAAGAAGGTTTAAAGACAGCAGAAACAGAAAAAAGCAAGAAAGCAGTACTAAAAGAGTAGGTGATGTGCTAGAACAAGAAGTGGCAAAGAAGCAAAAAGAGGATGATAACTAAGAAGCTGCTAAGATGCAAGAACTAATGAAGATTGTTCCTAATGAAGAGGAAGTAGCTGTTGATGCTATTCCTTTGGCCACTAAGCCTCCAACTATTGTTGATTACAAGATCCTTAAAGAAGGCAAAATCAGCTATTTTCAAATCATAAGAGCTGATGGAAGTTCAAAGAAATATTCAGCCTTCATTCAGATGCTTTGAAGCTTTGACAGAGAAGATTTGGAAACTTTGTGGAAATTGGTTAAAGCTAAGCATGGATCAACAAGGCCAGAGGAAGGGTATGAAAGATCATCATGGGGTGATTTAAAGACTATGTTTGACCCTCATGTAGAAGATGAAGTATAGAAGATGCAACATGTGTACAAAGTAGTGAGATGGAAGCTATTTGATGCTTGTGGAGTACGCTGTTTGACATTACAATCTGGAATGATCTACATGTTGGTTAAGAGAATATATCCCCTTACAGCTGCTACAATAACAGATATGCTGAACAAGAAGCTTCAAGTTGATAATTTTAATGAAATGGCATATCAGCTTCTCAAGCTCATTACAAAACAGCTCAAGAACAAATGAAGTGTTTGGAAGCATCCTCTTGGTGTTTGATAAAGCTTTTAATGAAGAAACTTGAAATTTTGAAGAAGAATATCAAGTTTAGGGGAGGATTATTGGGATTAAAAGTCTTCATGATACTGTTTGAAGTTGCTGCTGCTCTTATTGGTATTAATGCTACTTATTCAAGATAGTGCTACTGGAGAACTTCAATGAAGATTATTCTAAGTGTTTAAGACTGCCAGTTGTAGTTACTACTGTTAGTGTAACTTAGTACTGCTAGAGTAAAGTTAGTACTGCTGATGAATATTGAAGAAAATATTCTAAGTAGTTACTACTGCTTGTATATAGTTAATGCTGCTGGTGTATAAGTTACTACTGCTAGTGTTCAGAGTTAATGTTGCTGATACAAAAAGTTACAACTGCGGACAGAGTTACAACTGCTGGAAAGAGTTTATGCTGACAGAAGATGAGATAAAGACTTATCAAGAAGAAGATAAAGATTAACTGAAGAACAAGAATACTTAAAGAAGATAAGTATAGTTATTTGTAAAGAAGATATGTATAACTTATTTGTTTAAGAGATTACGTTTGTTTATAGAAAAGATCATGATTACTTAGAAAAGTATTGTAAGCTGTGTAGGACTCCTTGGTGTATAAAAGGAGGTCCTAGGGCATAGAGTTTATTATTAGTTTTCATATCAAATCTTTTTCATAGCTTCAAGGTTTTGTAACCCTAACACTATTAAGAGTGTTCGTATTATATTGAGGCTGAAAGTTTAGTAAACTGTTTGTTATTGATCTTGTTCATTACTGTTTCATTACTTATTCTTCTTAGTATCATTGACTAGATTCCGCATAGTCTTTGATATTCACAATCAAAGTTTCTATTATAGTTGTTTTAGATTTATTCAATACAACTTAGCCTTATACAAGCTAAGCAAAGATTCATTCTATTAGGATCTACAATAAATTAAGCAATCGAGATAAACAAAACCAAACATTCAGATCTTTATAATAATGGCTAATACCCGAAGGTATTAGCCTTCAAACATCATAATCAATACAAGAGTAATAATTTAGCCAAGATAAACTAACTGAGTTAACGAATGATACTAAAAACTGAACGATTACAAGAGTATAGGAGATACACGTTTTTCCTATGAATTAAATTACGTTGCAAGACTCTTCGCTCTTTTTGCGCCTCTAAAAATTGACTTTTATGGTTAAGGTATCGAAAATATGATTTAGCACACTAAAAACCCATTTTTAGGTTTTCTATTTATAAGGTCTGTAATTATGGTACGGATACGGCTATTAACTGAAGGACATACGGCTTATCGGAGTTTCTTAGAGTATGGACCACGTTCGATATCTTCTAGAATATTTTATTATCATAACTTGAATACGACGTATAGACTCCTCTGAATATGGCATATTGATCCTTGTTCCTTTGTGGTCTTTAGTGAAGTGCAGGCACGGATACACTGTATCTGTTGGGTTTTTACATCTATTTAACCATTAAAATAAATCACGAGTATGCAGCGGAATGATTAAACACGTATAGAATAACATAGTTAACAAGGGATTAGAGATGTGTACCTTTTAGCAATAAACGTTACACCGCCTTAAATATACGCGTATGTATAACACCACGCGAAACCACTAGGATCAAAAGTATAATCCCTCTAAGTCGACACACACAATACGTTCTTAGCAAACAATAAGGTATGCAATACTAGTAAGTGTTTTAAGAAAACGATCACTCTTCGTCTTTGATTCAATCAACACACAACACAATGACAAAACCACTATGAATGTTGGTGTATGGTTACAAAACAGGGATCAAACCCTAAGGGTGTAGGGTTCGATCGCACGACCAAGGATGCAAAACTGAAACCCTTTGTGGGTTGGGGATTCGGCCAAACATAAGGAGAGAGCACCAAGGGATTTTTAGGGTTTTGGTTATTCAAGTTATGAAACAATGAAAGCTTTGGACCCCGTATATAACCTCTAACGAATGATACCAAAAACTGAACGATTACAAGAGTATAGGAGATTACAAGTTGTTTCATATGGAATTAATTACATTGCAAGACCTCTTCTGCTCTTTTTCTCCTCTAAAAATCGACTTTTATGGTTTAGGTATCGAAAATATGATTTAGCACACTAAAAACATGTTTTTAGATTTTCTATTTATAAGGTCTGGAATTTGTTCTACATATTAACGTGTGCGTCCCCGTAGGCTCGAATAGATTTCAGGACATATATTATTTATACTTGGACATATTCCAACAGCTCCCACTTAGACATGTATAAATAATTTGATAACATTGGTAAGCGTCTAGCAACACGCCAATGCTCTCAGAAATATCTGAGCGTGGTTTCATAAAGACACAGATAAATGATTTATGAATTTACAATCCTTTTATTTCCGATACCGTGTTAAAAATAGATATGGATCAAGGTTATTCCACTATTTAACGATTTCGTTTCTCGTATATGTAACTAATCAAGATTACCGAAAATCAATAAGACATATCTACATGAGTTTTTAGGTACGGCCATACACACATCCGATTAATTATACGAGGGACCCAGTGGCATCATTCTTCAACTATTAAAGGAACAAATTCTTTATTGACTACAAGTGTCAAGTCATCATGCGTCACAATCACTT
>BQNB010063064.1:4663-35830 GCA_026074375.1 Tanacetum coccineum
TGCTGGTGTAGACGATTAGTTTTGTAATTTTATGTTTTTATGTTTCGTATCATTTAATTTCCTTATGTTTCGTATTTTATTTTATGTTTTTTTATGTATTGTATTTTTAATTTGTGTGAAATAAATTATGTTTGTGTGAAAAAAATTGAAAGAAAAAAAAATAATTAGTGGTGGGACCCAAGTTAAGAGGTGAATGTGTGTTATGAGTGAAGGGGTATTTTTGAGTGGGAGTGAAAAGCTGATGTGCCAGCCTGTGGGGCCCGTTTTATTTTGTGGCTTAAGCCACCATACCCTACCCTCTAAGTTTTGCTGGATAGGCGGCTTTTGATATTTTTGGAAAAAGATCCTCTCAAGTTGTGGTCAAACATGATACATCATGTTAAGTTTGTTGTGAGTGTAAATAAATTAGTGGGCCCTTGATTTTTATTAAAAAGAAATGTTGTATATATTTAATTTATTTGTGATTGGTGAACATGATGTATCATGTTTGACTCAACTTTAGAGGATTCTAATCCATTTATGTATGAATGGTCTGTTTTGGGCTGTGTTATATCTCAATCGGGTCAAAGCTATTTTTTAGCAGGATTGGGTCAAACGGGTTGACAGCCATTCAGAGTTAATTTCTACTAGTACTTACAATCTCGTAGATCCCATTTTATATACAAATCTAGATCAATGTTGTCATAATATTGAATCTTAAATCATATTCAAATATTCATTTGGACAAGAATTGTTGGCTTCATGATAAGTTTTGGTGCAAGTATATGTAACTATGGTATACCGTTCTTACTTTAAATTTTGTAAATATGTGTTAGGGAACTTCAACTGCGGGTAGTCCTAATGGTGATGATACATCATCCAGCTCTGACAATTCACAAAATCAAGATGCAGATACTGAAATGGAAGATAGAGGAGAAGCTAAGTTCGAAAAGGAGCTACAAAACACGCTACAGAGTAAGCAACAATACGGAAAGGCGAAACAGACACCAACCGTGACCCACAAAGAGAATGCCATAGATGAACAGTCTCAGCTAGATGGTAGTAGATCAGGGACAGAAAAAAATGGGGACATACAGATGGCAGAAGCAGGGGATGCAACCAATGATGATGCTAATAATGAAGAAAAAATGATGCAGCACGAGGATGAAACTGTGGCAGTTGAACATCCGAAGCCTAAGGTATTTGGTTGTCTAATAGTTTATTTTTCTTGATAAACTGGTTCATCTTTTTTATTAGCTTACACATTACAGACAGGTTTTGCTATTATAAATTGGTAGCACCAGTATTTTCTCCTGGCTCATGTTGTATCATAGTCAAGGACATTTTTTGTTGCAAAGATTTTAAAGTGATTGTATCATGTATACAGGTGGTGATGGACGCGGCTGAGAAGGCCAAAGTGTATGAAACTCTCCGCCAGCGATATGATAATCCAATGGTTTTGGAATTATGTGCATCTTTATTCCCTGATAATTCTAAATCCTTATGGAGCAAACCTCAGTCATTAGTTAGCCGTCGGGGTTCTTCACGGAGTAGCTCCATTGGTGCTGCTATTGCAACATTCATGAAGTATTAGACCTATTTGGGTGAGATCTCAGGAAGTCAAATAGTCAAAATTTAGTTTCTTACCATCGGTAAGTCTTTCTTGAAACCGACATCATCTAACTGTAGGTTCATGGTATTACAAAGAGCATAGTATAGATATATTGTTCTAAATTTACCAGTTTTAAAATTTTTCTGGAGCTTTCATGTTTGAGATGAAAGTTCCGAATCTGGAAAACATAAAACTCATGTAATATGTTTGTAACATTTTATAGACATTTGCTTCAAGGTTTGTAACAGACAGCCAAGTTAATTCTTACCTGGGCATGTTGCGAGTATCTAGTCTTCAAATATGATTAGCCTTCATGGGTTGTTCTATGGTTATAAAATGAGCTAGTTTACAATATTATGTTTTCTTTTCAAACAAACAATTTGAGTTGTTCAAGATCGAAATCATTCTTGTGTGTCTGATGATCTCATGTCTTCTATCAGAGGAATCGATGTTCATAATTATAGGTGTAGTTACATGCTTCAAGTAATATAATGTTCGGCACTTGAGTCGTACAGGTTTTTTCGTCTCATAATCTCATGTTTAGATTTGATATTGCCACGCGTTACAAGCTTTTAAAGGTATGAAACTAAACATACGAGATAGAGATTATACCACAAATACCCATCAATAATACATCCATTTACTACAAGGTTTCGTAAGAGAAGAAGCAACCTTTATATGAGTTGGTGGAATTTAGATTTGTTTAAACATCCACACGTTCTGGTATTTGTTGAGTTCGAGTTTTCTTTAACTTTCAATGTTGGGTGTTAATTTTTTTTTCCCTATTTTTTTATAGTATATAGTCAATAGTCAATTTGGATGGAGCCTCTCTACCTTCGTGTATCTCACTTCCTCCATACCTCGTGGAAGACGGGATTGGGTACATTTGATTTAGTATATAGTCAATTTATAACTCTCATCGAAAGGTAAATGAGACTCTCAAGGGTGGGGCGGATGGTTAGGAAAGAGTCAGTTAGCATCTACGTATGCAGAGTCCGGGTTTTTATGCCTTTTCAACCCTTTAAGATGTAAGATTGAAAGGATTTGTTTGCGTTAAACTTTTATACAGTATATGTCATGATCTCATTTTAGCACATTGAGCATTATGTTACAAATAATATCCCCGTTTAGTTTAAAAACCATACAAGAAATCTTTATTAGCAATCTACACGTTTCATTTTCTTAAAAGTTAAGTTGAAACCAACCCAAGAAAACGTGGCTATCATCTTTTACAAAAAGAAAAAAAAAAGTCAGCCTTTAATACATCATTTATTCCTGAAATGTAAACGTATAATGCATTCGAAGTTACGATCCAGACATTATATGTACTTAATTCTTAGTTAGGTAAATACAAGTCCCACACGCCATATATAATCCCTTTAGCAAACCAACTTCAAATTCTATAAATTTGTTGCTCTACACAAACATCATATATGATCAGTATCTTTTAGCTACGCACAACATGTCTTTACGAGCTAGACAACCCGTTAGCTCCACGTCCGATGACAGCACCACATTAGAGCCACCAACGTCTCACCCACAAACCCCATCAGCACTGTCCCAGACGCTAACAAGTACTGCAAACCTAGCCAAACTCCTCCCAACAGGAACCCTTTTAGCCTTCCAACTCCTTACACCAATTTTCACAAATAATGGCTCGTGTGACACTGCCACACGCCCATTAACGGCTATACTACTAGTCACGTTGGCTGTTTCATGCTTTCTTGCCTGCTTTACGGATAGTTTTAAGTCAGAAGATGGCCAGCTTTACTACGGGTTTGCAACTTTTCAAGGGATGTGGCTATTTGATTACTATGAGCTTAACAATGTGCCTGATTTGAGAAAGTATCGGTTGAGGTTTATTGATTGGGTTCATGCTTTGCTTTCGGTTTTGGTTTTTGGTACAGTCGCATTGAGGGACAGGAATGTGGTGAATTGTTTTTACCCGAGCCCGGGGCATGAAGCACAAGAAGTTCTGGATATTGTTCCTATTGGTGTTGGTCTTCTTTCGAGTGCGTTGTTTGTTGTTTTTCCGACTAGAAGACATGGGATTGGATATCCTATTACACCTAATAATAAGGATTGATGTCTGCTGAGAAAACTGTATGAAACTAAGGCATAAAAAGATGTATCTGAAACCTGGATATGTAATCATTTTTTTGATGACTTTGTCTCTTTGTTTTAATGTATAGATTTATTCATAGCATTTATTTGAGATCTTTTTCTTGTACATGCACCTCTGATATAGAAACTTCGAACATGTGCTTTGGTTTATTTTGTGGGCAAATTCACCGGTCGCCCAAAGTGTAACATTTTTTAGAAAAAAAAACTTACATTCTCAAAATAGACCACTCGCTCAAAAATGTATTTTTTGTGTAACTAACTTTTCAGAAATGTTTTTGGGCAACCTGTTAAAAGTATTTTTTGTGTAAGTAACTTTTCTGAAAAGTACAAAAAAAGTCGCCTAAAGTAGGTCGTCCAAAAACATTTCTGAAAGGTTACTTACACAAAAGGTACATTTTAAGCGACTAATCTATTTTGAGAAGTCAAGTTCTTTTTGTCTAGAAAAAATACACACTTTAAGCAACCGGTATATTTTGAAAATTTGCCCTAATATGGAGTTGAGTGTTCTATGAAGTTTTGAAATGTTGTCATTAGGGCGCCTTATCAATGGACCATTCCTTGGTCGGTGTATAAGTGCCAATTACATTTTTGCCTCATTTGCTCATGTTTGCTTCAAAGAATGCATAAAATTAAACAATTTGACCAATTGCTTCAAGAAATGTTATGCGACTTAGACAATTTTTTTTGCAAAACAGGTTTTGTTTTTATGAAGTTGTATAAGTCTCGTAAGTCGCATATGTGTTTGTAAGGCAATTGAACAAATGATTTAATTTTAGGTCAATTATTAGAGCAACCATGAGCAAATGGGGCAAAGTAATCCACCCCTTAAACCAGTGAATCCCCCGATAAAAAATAGAGAAAATTCTCAAAAAGGTCTAAAGATCAAAGTGAAAATGTCACTTTATCCTAAACAAAATTTTTTTCCAAAATAAATTGGGCAACTTAAGAAAAAATTGACACGTGTCTTTTTTTTAATATTAAAGTACAAAATTTTTGGACAAACTATTGTGCTTTTAGACAACCTATTTGTACTTAATTAGTATTAAAATAATGGACACGTGTCAATTTCTTCTTTAAGTTGCCTGATATTTTGAGTTTTTGATAGGATATAATAGCATTTTCACTTTGGTCATTGGACCCAATGTTTTGAAAACCGGGTTTTGAATCGACCCGGTCGAGTCACCGGGTTACCGGTTCAACCGGTTGGACCGCCGGGTCAACCCGGTTTTCCAAAATATATATATATATATATATATATTTTTTCAATAATTAGAAAGAAAGTATGTATATAAATCATGAAATATTTCATATATTAAGCCTAAAGACTATTTATTAACAAATATAACATGTAAAATTAAAATTACGTCGCAAATATATACAATTAACATGTTTTATTTATAAAAAAATACAAAAAAACCGAAACCCGGCCGGGTCTCATGACCCGGGTCACTCCAAACCCGGTCAAACCCGGTTTCGAAAATATGAAACCCGGTTTAATTTGACCCGTTTTTTCGGCCGGAACCGGTTCAACCGGTTGACCCGGCCGGGTCGAACCGGGTTTCAAAACACTGATTGGACCCTTTGGAAATTTTCCCTAAAAAATAATCTAATCTTCTACTTCTTATTTTGTCTCAGTAAACACAAGATAATCACACTCATTTTGATTTTGTTTTATGCCACGAATCGCAATTTTTCCATACTATAGTAGTACATAAATGTTACTGAACTAAATAATCAGACATGCTATTCCGTAAGCTTGATAAAATAAAGCAATTTTTCCATACTATAGTAGTACATACTATAGTTGAGTTCATTTTGTAATTCATCTATTAAAGATTAATAATCCTTGTACCACAAGCACATGATCCGTTTTTACATTTTGGATCTTGCCAAAACCATTGGCAGCGACAATCCTTGTCGATGCTACATGCTTTTAAACTCACATTATCTGGGTCGCTTGTAATAGTTCGTCCTTCAGCAACTGTCAAATTTGATTCTGCCAAATATTATAGACATAATGAAAATAAATCTATTAGCAATTGTATGTAAACTAATAGACACTAGTAAATATTATTTTGATTTTTAAACAAAACCATATGAAATACGAATTTGACATTTGGTTGCTTTCAATAACTTAGTAGGATGCATCAACAAAATGAGCGATCAAATATTAAGCTATTTAAACACTGGTTTCCATTTTTCACTGAATCCGTAACGAATGATTCAAGCATGAGTTGCTAATCGAATTAGATTATGAGAAACTAATATATCAGGACTTATCAAGATGACTAACCACACACAATAAGGAGAAGTAGGGTAGCAAAGAGGACAATCTTGGTTGAGATTTTCTCCATACCTTTGCAGCAAGAAACCTATACAAGATGGTAATTTTTGTGAGGATACACGCATAATTGAATTAGCAAATGAGAAATATATAGTATAGCAACGAGCAAAATTGCAATGTAAATATTCTTCATATAAAATACCCCTTTTTCACGTATGATAAAGTATACTACATTCATAATTCTGGTAGTATCAGTAATGATAAAGTATACTACATTCATAATTCTGGTAGTATCATAGTTAATGTCACGAATATTATGATTATATATATACTGAAATACTCGACAAATTTCTGAGCTAAAACTGTATATTTTGAGTAACTCTAACCAAGTCCAAGCGATTATAAGTGTATTCAGTAAAATGAAAGCTAAACTGAGCAAAACTTTATAAACATCATTGAAAATTACTAATAATTCAAAGAGTCACAACCTGAGGGATTTTCCACTTCTGTATTTCTTAAAATAAAGTTAGAACACAGACAATTTCAAGAGCACTGATTTGAGTTTGGTAAGTAAATGATCGATCTATTATATACAAAGGCCGGGTTCAAAATTTTAAGACTTTCTAGTTTGAATATGTAAAAATGTCTCTTTGCGTATGTGTTACGTTCAATCTTCACGCCCTATGCATGTTTGAAAGTTTATTTACTTATTTCAGACCTTGCCAACTCTTTCATTTGTATTATACTTCCCATTGTTTTGTGTTTATGGCTTATGTGCTGTAATAATTTGCATAAAACTACACCCATTTTGACATTTTAAAGGTTATATATTGTTAATGTTCCAACCTTCATAGAGGCATACAAATATATAATTAAAATTTAGGCTTATTAATTAATGTTAATAACCGGCTATAGATAAAGGGGCATATATAATGAGATATGATGTCTATTGTCTAAACAATACTTTTTTCGAAAATAAATCAATTAAAAGCTTTTTTTTAGCAAATAACTTTTAGGTAGCTACGTCAACGGTCCATTTTTCCGTGTGGTTTCATTCTAGAAACTACCAGCGATAAAAAGAATAGAGTCAATTACATATATACCCACTAAAACTTGCATATTTGCATATATACCCAAAACATGCTTAATTTGCATTATACATCATGCATTAAAAACTTGAATTTTGGGTATATATACAAATATACAAGTTTTAATGGGTATATATGCAATTCCCCCAAAAAGAATATATAGGTCATGAAACTTACTTCTTCCATCCCATTTTTATTATTCTCCGACAAAAAACACACAGATTAAAAAAAATTATAACTAATGCAATTTTTCTCTAGCAAATTGACACTTTTACCCTTTCTCTTTCTCTACCTAAACATTAAATGCACATACACCATTGCCACCAAACATTTAAGGTTTAACTCCAATTTACTTTAGACGAGGCATGCAGAGACCCGTGCGATGCACACGAGTTGTATCTAATTGTTGAGTGCATACGTTTTTGTGAGTTGGGAAGGTGTAAGTATGCTGGTGCATGTAATTGAAACATGACGCGTAATGTTTAAGCAAGTAGGTATAAAATCATTTAAATTTTAAGTTGAGTTAAAGGAAGCTTAAAAGCATACAACTCTTTCAAAATAAGTTTTAAAAACATGAATCAGTTTCATTAGGGTGACGAATAAAGCCGTATGGGGGACATGTTCAAATGCAAAGTTAAATAATTCATCAAATTTGTATAATAATTGCTATTTATGTTTAGATTCAGTTAAATGTGTGCATTGAAACGGTGCTATATACGTTTCAGTTGTACATGTCTTCATTTTTCACTACTGTTGCTACTGTAAATTCATAGCATAACACATGTGCCTTTGTTGCTGTAAATGATGTTTGTGTCTACATTCAGTTATTTGCTATGTGCAAACTTAAACACTATTTAATTTTATTTTGAACTAAATTCTATATTTTGATTGTAGAACTCAAATTTTGTAAAGGTTTTCTAAAAGGGAACTTTTTTAAATCCAAATTGTTTCCAAATGGCAACTGATTGTTATCTACAAATGATTTATATGCCCAGACAAAAGCACATTGTTAAAATCATGTAAATTTTGTATGCAACATGGTTAAAAGTGATGGTTCCACGGAAATTGGTATATAAAAGGCAGAAATGATAATATTTCTCATAACCCCTCTCTCATAATGAGGTAGCCTTAATACAAATAGGAAATATATACAACCCAAAATCTAACAGTAACAAAGTATGGTTACATCATTAGCTGTTATAAAATTTCTATACAAAAGTAGCGATGGTATTATTAACAAATATAAAGATTAAATCTGTTATGAAGCTTTACTCTTGGAGCTCACATACTCATTCATCCAATCATCCAGGTTGGCTTCTTAATGACTCTTCTCGGCTAGTTAATCTGATCAACTTGTTCTCCAAAGAGGGCTGATGATGTGTTTCCATCAAGGGCACTATTTGTAGCTGCATAAAAATTGGCAGCTCAGGTTGGCTTCTTAATGACTCTTCTCGGCCAGTTAATCTGATCAACTTGTTCTTCAAAGCGGGCCGATGATGTGTTTCCATCAAGGGCACCATTTGTAGCTGCATAAGAATTAGAAGCTCAAGAGGCCTTTAGGACGGAAGATATAAGCTCCAGAGGCCTTTAAAAAGTAGAAACAATTTTAGAGGATGAACAAAATACATGTAACCAACTTCAATGTTAAAACATTTAGAAAATTATAATGAATAAAATATGTTCAGTAAATCTGCATATACATACACCTTTCACCTGATCTTGTTGGAACAATAGTTTATGAGTGTTCCATGGATTCTTCACCCTTGTATCATGTGCAAAGAAAGAGATGTTAATATTGTTGAGTTGTGAAGGCTTATCCCACATCGGTAAGATAAGTAAACTGAAGAGGAGTTTCAAACTTATTAATATCCCTCTCATTGTAATTGTAAACTTGGACCTGGGTGTGTGTGTCTTATTGTATCTTGAGTGTGTCTGTTTGTACCCCGTGCAGCTTAGCACGGGTTGTGCAGTTGGACACGACCGTGCAGTTTGGCAAGAGCTTATTAATCTCTCTGGTTTGATCCCGTGGACTGCCACGACTATCCTTGTCGTGGATACCACGTTATATCTTGTGTCGATTTACTTTTCGCTATTTATCTTCTGTAAGCCTTGTTTGTGTTCTTTGTTGTTCTTACTTGTTTGGTTATTCGTTGTGTGATCCTTTGTCGTGGGTGTTATATTCCCAACAAGTGGTATCAAGAGCCGAGGTTCGAGAAGAAGGAATCATACAACTTGGAGGAGGCCATTACGAGAAGAACAAAGACTTTGTGTTTGGTTCGTCATATTCTACACAGCGGTGGTAGAATTGACATTGCGGGTTACGATAAACAATGACAGAAGACGTGAAGTTAAATATCGACAGAGTCAAGAGGTGTTAGTAGACATTCCAGAGAACCTTGTAGAGGATATTAACATAGTTGCAGAGCATGGGTTGAGTTCAGAAAACACTCAGAGCCCAGGTGGGAGCTCAGATACGAGCGAGGGGTCCAAAACCAGTGGGAGCTTCGAGGATTATGGAAGATCAGATGAAGATTGATGCTCTGAGAAGCAAGTGCTTGGTTATTTGCTTACAGTTGGTGTAGCAACAGTCAAATGAGAGTCTAGTTTATGGCAGTTGTGTAATCCAAAGAGAGGTGAGAAAAACTTGTGAGAGAGTTTTGTGAGGATATTGAGAGTTGAAGCGTCTCAATTTTGTAATCACAAATCTATATTAAGTTTTTCTATTGGATTCGGCAGTTGCATAAACAAGCAGAGAATTGAGAACGGAGGATGGTGTCTTACAAGAGATAAAGAGGTTATTCCTAGTTTAATGATGTTAGTTCAGGATACCTTGTATCGAAAGTCTCCTAGCCATGTGTTTGGTTAGTGGCGTGTCCCGTATGTTCGGCGGTACAGGAAGGTCAGAGCAGTAGCATTGTTAAAGGGAAGGTGGTTTGAAGTTTACAGAGGTTACTTGAGACGGAGAGGAGTGAAGTGATCAGCCTTCAAGTGAGAGATTGTTGAGTTGTGAAGGCTTATCCCACATCGGTAAGATAAGTAAACTGAAGAGGAGTTTCAGACTTATTAATATCCCTCTCATTGTAATTGTAAACTTGGACCTGGGTGTGTGTGTCTTATTGTATCTTGAGTGTGTCTGTTTATACCCCGTGCAGCTTAGCACGGGTCGTGCAGTTTGGCACGACCGTGCAGTTTGGCAAGAGCTTAATAATATCTCTCTGGTTTGATCCCGTGGACTGCCACGACTATCCTTGTTGTGGGTGTTATATTCCCAACAAATATAATGTTTGATAAATTAGCATAGATATCAAATGGCTGCTGCAAAATGATATAAACAATAAATTTGAATCTAAGGAATTGTAGATACGAAGTGTCTGTTATTGATATAGCGTGTAAGCTTTCCCTCATCTGTAGCATAATGTAGCTTCAAATTTCCTCCACTAACTACTGTAGTCTCATCCCCAGTACAACACATTTAATCAGCACGTAAAAGTGTAGACCTGTGTTAGAAAAACCGAGACTAATAAATTTGAGTTCTGAATAAAATGGAAAACAAACCTCAACTTTAAAGACAATACTACCTTCAAAATGTCTAAAATTGACAAAAAACAAACGGCTTGATAAAAAAGAACCTAAAAATGCAGTAAACATGGTATTCATAGTTCCTAAACCGAAAATATTAATCTCCAAATCCTCTTTCAGCTTCAGTAGTCCAATATATCCTTCATCGATCATTCTATAATAGAATATAAATAAGCTTTAAAACCAATAAACCCTTAACACTATTAAGAAACATAGTATACTCGTAAATGTTTAGTACTTATGGGACAATAGCATGATCTTATAAGTAACGATTTGTAAGCAACAACGCTTCAAGAACAGCTGGAACAACCTAGAATCCTTTATACTTGATCAATTCCTTTAATCTATCAACAATTAAAAGCGAGTCATCGTCATCACATGACTTTATTACTACGTATTTGTTAAACATGCTTGCAAAATTTCATAAAAGAAAAGACACGTCTAATTTAATTCTATTTAGTAATAGAACTACAATATCTTTTGTTGAATTAGTGTTGTAAACACGCAACCAATAATGAACAGAAATCAAAATATAAAAAGTAATAACAACATAAAGTATAAGGAACTCACTAATAGTATGCGGTATTGCAGGTGTCTGTAACCCATCATCACAACGTGGGGCTGAACTCGACTGGTTAATCAATTATCCAAACAGCCCCTTAAATAAATTTTGTCCAAACAACCCCTTTTGGTCCAAAAAACTGCTGAACTACATGCTATTCAAACAGACCCAGAAATAATTTTCTGTCCAAATAGCCATTGAAACACATCTTTCCAAACAGGATGGACCGACCCACTAAACACATTTGATGAAATAACATTTAATAGTATTATTAAGTATACTGCATTGTTGTAAAATATCAGTGAACAAATGCTTTTGATGGTGTATCTCAACATATACCCAAGGATAAAGAAATCCCATTCAAATCAAGCACGAACAAAACCCAAAAATATTAAATAATATGAAGTTAAATACCTCTTTATCCATCACAATTCGGCTCGACTATGAATCTGCAAGCTGTCAATTTCAAAAAACAAATGTTTGCATGACATCCAACATAAAAATAAGACACGTTTAAAATTTGTTGAATAAGTTAACTACCTCATTGTGTAGGAGAAACATCACCTTCTCAAGATCAGGTTATAATAGAGTGGTGTCAGTGATGTTATTGTCCTGTTAACGGAAGGATGTAAAATATAAATATCAAATGCCACCTTTTAATGCAATGTATAGTATAACTATCGAAAGTCTTGCCCATTATGCTAAAGGTTTCTGGAACGAAGCAATCTCAACACTTAGAACTAAGTAATAATAAGCAATTCTAATTATTTTATTTATTAATCCATGATTATAAGCTAACTCACTTGTATCTTAAGTTTACTTTTACTCACTTATACCTAAAAGATCTGACCAAGAGTCCTTAACTTGGCCCCTCCTTTGTCACATTAGAAATCTCTGGCCATGAATTGAGATTTCGAGAGCATTTTTCAAATACAAAGGCTTTCAAAAGTTGTGAAAGGGAAACAATAATGACACATGACCGATTCAAGTTTGAAATTAAAAAATGCTACCTGATAATAGAGATGTATCAAGGTTCGGGTTTGCTGTTTTCATTTTTCCAGCTACTCCATTTATTTTATCCATTTTAGCACATGAAACATTCATACTTGACACTATTGAAAGTTAGCAACAGAAACAACACAAAGCATAATTACCCACATATAATGTTACAGTAACAAATTCAATAACTATAAAAACTGTACCACAAACAATAGATTAAGGGGATGCTTGTATTAGCTTATTTTTTGGCTAATTCACTTTTCTCACTCAATTTATGTTTCATAAATCCATGCTCTTCCTAACAGAACTAATAAGTTGTGCATCAACGTTTTCTCTAAGTCAAGCTGGCACAGTCACACTCATTAGTAGACTTGATGAGAATTTCATAGATTTTGGTACAAATGTAGATAAAAAAACTAATTCAATATTCCAAATTAATACTAAAATTAATTACACATCTTACATGCCATTTTAAGGTAAAAATCCGATATGTTATTCTTTTTCTCCATCTCGTCACACGACCTAAAAAACGCGGATCACACAACCTGAAAATCAATAAATTAGGGCTTAACAATACTATACATCTACACAAACATCAAATCATACCATCTTTTAACTTTTACCTATAGTGATCTTAGGTGGTGGTGGTGATTGAATCTGCTCGCCCATCTTACTTGTGGCCGAAGTTATCTGTAGCGGTGGTGGTGACTGGATTCAAAAACCATATCATTAACACTTAACATTAAATCTTTGGAGGCTTTTAGTTTTCTGTGTGGTTGTGGGGTTATAATAGCAGGAACTTTTCACATCCATGTTAAGATGGTTTGAGATTCATAACTGCAGCGCATGTGCCCTTCATATTAAATAGCTGGAAGGTTGAATGAAGGGCATTAAGTGGAACGATTATGAACATCGCTTGAATATAAGTTTCAAGTTTCTTAACCTTTTGATGGACACAACCTAATTAAATAAATAAGGGGCTGTATCTTTTAATATAATAGGTAAACTTGTTAAATCCAATTATATCACCATTATTTTCACAAAATAATGTACTCTACAATTTAAATTTCATTTTTTCACAAAACATATGGAGGCAAATTTTTGCCGTCAGTTTCTATGTATAAAAAATCTATTAGCCTGTACATAATTTTAGTATGACCATAATAGGCGTGTCTTATTTTTGGTATGATTATATTATCATTGTCATGATTAGCTGTAGATTAGATGTAGGTTTTATCTTGGGCTCAAGCTTTTCCTTTATATCCTATACATACTGTATGTTTTGTGAAGATAATCAAGGAATCAAATTAACCTTCAAGATGGTATCACAACCAAATTTTATCTCCTAATTTCTCTCTCGAAAATCATGATCCTCCCCCCTAAATCTGTTGTATTTTTTATAACCCTTAATCAACAACATCGGCTGCCATGGCCGTAGAAGACAACCCACCACCACCACCCTTTTCTACGGACAAAATTATTCCCTTTAGCATACCTAACAAGGTCCCCATTAAATTAGACCTTGAAAAACACAACTACAATTCTTGAAGTTCTTTTTCTCTTATTCACCTTGGTAGTCTTGGGCTTAAATCACATATGGAAACAGAAACCACCTCTACTAATCCCGAATAGTGCCAACTTGATGATCTTATCAAGATGTGGATCCTTGGATCCTTGTGTGACTCTCTTCAAGAATAAGTCGTTACCACACCGGGTAATGCAAAAGCACTATGAGGTCATCTCAAAGATCTCTTTCATGATAACAAGGATGCTAGGGCAATTAACCTTGGCAATGAACTCCGTTCCATCAAGTTTGGAAATATGACGGTTAATGAGTATTGCACCAAAATTAAGTCTATGGCTAATAGACTCAAAAACCTTGATTGTCAAGTAAGCGAGAAAAACTTGGTGATTTATGCGGTTAATGGACTTGATTCTCTCTTTGCCACACTTGTTTAAATCATCCGCCATCACGAACCTCTTCCTACCTTTGAAACGATACGTAACATGCTACTCTTGAAAGAGTCATCGTTCAATGATGATTCCGGCGCTACCACTAATTTTGAAAGTAGCTCGTCCTCTCCTACCGTTCTCATGGCATCAAATTCATCGACCAACAAAGGTAATCCGAAAAAGTCATCTTCTCTTTCCCAAATATGTAATCATTTTAATAAGGGAACATGGAAGTTTGGTGATCGGTGCAAGTTTATTCACGATCATCGAAATAGGTCCGGGCTCAATGGTCAAAATCAAGGGACTGTTAACAATATTCGAGTGACTGCTTCCAATTAGTACACCCCATTTCACTCGAATTGGGCTCAACATGGCTCAAATCCACCTCACATGGTTCAATTTTATTCCTAGAACAGTCCAACACCGACCCAATATGGTTTTGTTAACCAAGTTTCAGCCCAACAGATGGCCCCTACACCTCCCATAGCCCAACAGATGACACCACAGGGTTATGTTACTTCGACATATCCACAGCAGCATCAAGGTATTCTCGTTCCCGCTCTGGCTCACTACGGATCTCAGGCCATTACTATACCTAGTGCATTCAGCATTATGACGCTCCAAGACCCAACTTAGAACATGAACACAGGTTCTACTTCTCATTTAAATTCTAATGCTCATAGTTTAAGTACAAATTTTAATAAACGTTTATTCCCATCTATACATGTTGGTGACAATAATTCTATTTTCGTGACTAACACTGGTCATAGCATTATTTAATCTCTCCATCACCCCTTACATCTACATAATGTTCTTATCACTCCTAACATCATTAAAAACCTTATTTCCATTTGTCAATTCACTAGAGATAATAATTGCACCATTGAATTTGATGGTTGGTTTTTCTGTGAAGGATTTGTTGACTCGTCATATCCTCCTTATCTCTATCCAATTACCAAATCGTTAACTCTCCCTGCTGCTTTTGTGTCTACTAGTTCCACCACGTGGCACCAACGCCTCGGTCAACCTAGGGATGACGTGCTTTGTTATTTTACTTTTCGTCATTTCATTTCATGTAATAAGGAGAAGTCTACTCATGTTTGCCATGCTTGTTAACTTGGTAAACATGTGAAGCTTCCTTTTCATAGTTTAAATTTTATTGTTAAACAATGTTTTGATATTATTCATTCAGATTTATGGACCTCTCCTATTGTTAGTTCAAGTGGTTTCAAATATTATGTGCTTTTTCTTGATCATTTCTCTCATTATGTATGGATATATCCTCTAAAGCATAAATCTGACATGTTTGGTAAATTTTTGCATTTTCGTAATTACGTTAAAAATAAGTCTAAATGTGACACTAAAAGTTTTCAACGTGATCATGGTGGCGAGTTCAACAATCACCAACTCCACACACTATTTTCCAATAACGGCATCCAATTATGTTTTTCTTTCCCTAAAACATCCCAACAAAATGGCAAAGCCGAACGAATGATACGCACTATAAATAATGTCATTCGTACCCTCCTTTTTCAAGCTCACCTACCCCCGCCTTTTTGGGCCGAGGCCCTTCATATGGCAACCTACCTTCTTAACCTTCTACCTTCCACAACAATTAACAACGAAATCCCCTTTACCAAACTGTTCCAAAAAGAACCCGACTACTCTTGTTTGCGCATCTTTGGATGCCTTTGTTACCCTCATCTTCACTCACCCTACAAATTAGCACCACGCATCACACCTTGCATATTTTTGGGCTTTCCCACCTACCACCGCGGTTATCTTTGCCTCGACCTTAAAACTAACAAAATAATTCTCTCTTGACACGTAACCTTCGATGAAACTCAATTTCCATATAAATCCATGACCCCCTCCTCCTCGCCCTCATATACTTTTCTAGATAACTCACCCGCATCTCCTATTTTCACCACCTCCTTAATAATAAACCACAACCCCACGTCCAATCTCACCATACTTCTCCTGCCCCTAATTCATAACTCCACCAGCCCGCTACACCTCTGCCCAACAAGACCCATGTCGGCTCATCTACCACCTTGGCCTAACACCCCTTTAACGAACCCCCCTCAGCCCATTTGCCTACCAACACCTTCACAACAAAACATACTACTCCTTTTCAAAGCGGCCCCGCGGCCTATCAACCACCTATACCCCCTGCCACGGCCCACCAATCTCCAGTTGACCCTCAACCCACTCGAACTCATACCATGGTCACTCGGTCTCAATTGGGTACTGTCAAACCCCTTGAACGCTTATCTCTTCATACTTCTCCTATCTCTCCTATTCCCAAGTCTCCGTTTCTTGCTCTCAAAGACCCAAATTGGGGTAATTCTATGTATGATAAGTATAATGCGTTAGTTAAAAATGGTACTTGGACACTTGTTCCGAGGCTGTCTAATGTTAACCTGGTTCGTTCTATGTGGTTATTTAAGCATAAATTTCATGCTAATGGTACTTTGAGTCGTTATAAGGCTCGACTTGTTGCTAACGGCAGTAGTCAGCAACTCAATGTTGACTTTGATGAGACATTTAGTTTGGTTGTTAAGCCGGCTACCATTCGCACGGTTCTTAGTCTTGATGTGTCTCGTCAGTGGACTATTCATCAACTTGATGTTAAGAATGCATTTCTTAACGACGATTTATCTGAGACAATATATATGCATCAGCCTCCTGGCTTTGTGGACCCTCGTTATCCTCATCATGTATGTCTTTTGCAGAGATCTTTGTATGGTTTAAAGCAAGCACCTCATGTTTGGTTTCAGCATTTTGCAAATTACGCCACTCAGGATAGATTTTCTTATAGTCGCTGCGATTCCTTGCTGTTTATATATACACAGGGTTCACAGGTTGCTTATTTACTTATATATGTGGATGGTATTATTCTCACATCTTCTTCTCTAGTTCTACTTCAACAAATTATAGACTCTTTACATAAAAAGTTTGACATGACCGATCTCGGGGCACTTAATTATTTTTTGGGCATCTTTGATGTTCGTCATTCTACAAGCTAATTTTTGTCTTAGAAGAAGTATGCTCTTCAGCTCCTTGAGCGTGCTCATATGGTCCATTGCAACACTTTTCGGACGCCAGTTGACACTGAGACTAAACTGGGTCCATACGGTGTTCCTGTTCAGGATCCTACTTTACATCGCAGCCTTGCAAGAGGGCTATAGTATCTCACCTTTACTCGTTCAGGTTTGTCTTATGCAGTTCAGCAGATTTGTCTCTATATGCACGATCTAAGGGAGCCACATTTTGCTGCTCTCAAACATGTCATGCACTATGTTAAGGGCACACTGGATCTTGGTCTTCACTTGTATGCTTCCATTACTACATCTTTAGTTGGTTATACTGATGCTGATTGGGCGGGCTTCCCCTCTACTTGTAGGTCTACCTCAGGTTATTGTGTATTTTTAGGTGACAATCTTCTGTCGTGGTCCGCTAAACGACAACACACCATCTCCTGCTCTAGTGCCGAAGTAGAATACTAGGGTGTTGCTAAAGTTGTCGCTGAAACTGTATGGGTCAGTAACCTTCTTCATGAGCTACATTCTCCTCTTATGACTACCACTTTGGTTTACCGTGATAACGTTAGTGTTGTTTATATGTCTGACAACCCTGTTCAACATCAACAGACAAAACATATTAAGATTGATATTCATTTTGTCCGTGATATGGTTAAAGCTGGTCATGTTATAGTTCTTCATGTTCTATCTCATTTTTAGTATGCTGATATCTTCACCAAAGGACTTCATCAACTTTGTTTGAAGACTTTCGCTCAAGTTTAAGAGTTCGTCCTCCTCCCGCTCAAACTGCACGGGTGTATTAGCCTGTATATATTTTTAGTATGACCATAATAGGCTTGTCCTATTCTTGGTATGATTATATTTTCCTTGTCATGATTAGCTGTAGATTAGCTGTAAAATTTATCTTGGGCTCAAGCCTTTCCTTTATATCCTATATATACTGTATGTTTTGTAAAGATAATCAAGGAATCAAATTAACCTTCAATAAAATCCACATCAGACTTCATGTTTGTTCATATATTCTCTATATATCAAGGAGTTTATCACAAGTTCATTACCCCTTCCGCGCTTGTTTTAAACATCTTAAAACTTCACTATTGTCTACATCATTTCTCCATGTTATACGGAGAATTTCGTAATTCCATTCGCCAAAAAGAACACAACTTATGAGGAACGTCAAGCTATATATCAAGCACTTTTGCAAGAAAGTTTTAATGGGCAACTCAGAACGGGTTCCATAGGTGAGGCGGCTTCTTCGTTTTCAGTATCTCCAAAGATAGTAAGTCGCATTTGGTATCAAGCTAAATTTTAAGTCAACCATAGACTAAATTTTGATTTATCGTCGAAGATGCCAAGTGTTGTTGGACGTAAAAGAGTACAAATCGATATGGATGAAGTTTCACAAATTCCATTACGTCTTTGTACCAGCATTCGGTCTCTTGCAAAGTCGATGAATGTTTTAAAATCGACTATGCATAGACGAATAAAGGAACGGGTACTTCAACCTCATACGTACGCCATCAATCTATGTCTCACTAGTGAGAATGAAAGAGCAAGGTTAGAATTTTGCTTATCTAAAATTAGTCGATCATTAACAAGTTCAAGTCATGTGTTTGTTGATGTAAAATCTTGCTCGCCGGCTTTTGGACGTATCAAAGTTCCTTCAACCGTTAACTCACTTAGATTACTTCTGAATATGAATGATCTCTTCCTGGTTCCTACACACAAAGTAAGACACGCGTTAACCTCATCCTAGGTTTGACATCGAGACCAAGCTCCAGCGTGAGATAAAGCGGGATGGTATATGTGAAACAAGTAAGAGTAATAAATGTGGTTGTTAGAAATTAATTGAGAATGCAATAAATGTCTTTGGGGTATTTATACTAACTCAAAGATGTGTACCTGATGGTGACGTTCCCTAGCGTTGACCTGACACATGATGTGAGGCTATCAGGTAAGCTCTTATTGGCTCAGCGTTTTTGTAATGATCGGACAGCGCAATAGTCGGGTAGTCAGGTTTTAACCTTTTGGATAATGACAATATCCATAGGATAAGGAACCCGTTCATGTCATTTTGTAACCGTACCTTGATGTGTTGTCCGGCTATTTTCGCCGGTTAGTGAATCGTCCGGCACATATACGAGCATGTCCCCCAGTGTTGTATTATTAGTTAAAAACTGATGGTGCAACACTCAAATTGTCATTACCCGCTCGTTGTTATTGGTTGTAATTATCGGGCCCATGTGTTGTTTCTTAGGTCGAGTTGGGCTTTAGCGTTGTGGCAACCCATGGGATTTTCTACGTCGTTATGTGATCGAGATGACGTTTCATACTTCAACCCTTATCACGATGCTGCCACTTGTGGGGCATCATGCAAATGAGCGGCTCAGATCGTGGGCGTGTCCTTTAAATAGCACGACTCGACGTTTCCTATTCTCGAGGATGGTAGTATATATATGCCTTCCCTATTTTCATTTTACCTTTCACTCATTCCACACTTTCTCGATATTTTAACCAATCACATCTGTAACACTTTCTTCAGCTCGATCATCAAAGGTGCGTCTTGTTTCCATTTTCTTGTACTTATCTATACTCCCCTTTTTGTATCCTTTAACTATATCAGGCAGTGAACCTGGGGAGATGGCTCTGGAGAGTTCGAAACCTGTGGTCATTCCAAAATTTAATACGCACATTTTTACTTCTACCTTGACTTTAAAGGAGTTAAACCAGGCTATAAAAGAGTTTTGCATTCCAATGGATTACGCCCTCGCCTTCCCTCTCCAGATTTGACCATGAACAAGCTTCCGGATGACGTTATCGGTATATATGTTGAGCAGCTTGACCAGGGTGGGATAATGTGGAAACCTAAAGATCGTTTAAGCTCAGTTTGTTTAGAACTTTAATCTAGGATGAACAATAACAAAGAACAATAGAATGCACAGCGGAATAAACATTAAAAACATTCTTTATTATTGCCTAACAAGGTTTCATCATCATCTTTATACAATGACTACTACAAGCCCCAAATTACATCAACAGGATCAAACTAATGACCTTGGGGCTAAAACATATGCTAGCATCTACATCTTCCTGTAGGACGTGTAAACCCCCACATACACGTTTTACATCTTTGGTGCACACATACGCTTTTTGGAACACATAAAAACAATATGCCTGGACCTTCTTTTATAGCATAAGGAGTCAAGGCTTACATGGAAACTAATAAAAGATATTAATAAGAGAATCAATTAATTATTCATCTTTATCTTTTACCAAATCTGATAGAATCCTCCAATTCTTATCTTTTGTAGAATTCTTCAATTACAACTTTGGTCCTTTTTGTTTCCATCTTGTTTTGTCTTATCAACTCAAATATAATTCCCAACAATCTTCCCCTAGTTGATAATGACAAAATCAAATAAGCACGAACTTCCCCTAAAGTTAATATACGAATGAAAACTTCCCCTTAAGCTACCAAGGATCTACAAGTTGCAAATCATCAAATCTTCTTCCTCTTTTTGTCAACATCAAATAGGGGACTAAAGTATACAACTTTTATCTTCACAACTACGAACCAATATTACACTTCTAATCCAAGTATTCTAATGACCCAAATTGCCCTCCATTACGCACCTTAAGAAAAATGATATTGAGCAGTAGAAACTTATACTAGCAGTAGTAACAAAGGCTAGCAGTAGTAAAAATCTTCACCTTGATGTAGCATATAAATGGGTAAATATTTTAACAATAAGCTTCCCCTGAAAACCATATGTTAACCATTTCTTGAATCTTTAATTCTGTAGGCTCTATGTAATGGTTACTGATGAAGAAAACTAAGTATAACGAAATTGATGTAGAAGTAGAATAACCCAAACTTGTATCTTATGTCTTGTACTATCTACGTGACGTCTAACTTATAAATAAATCTGTGAAATATAAGTAGATCGCAATCTCTTGACAAAAATCCTCATCTTCTATGAGACACATAACCAAAGTGATAGCAAATGTGAGCATTGAGCACCATAAGTTAGATCACACACCTTTGCTAGATTCTGACAAGTCTTCGTTACATCGTTTCTAAGCACGAACAAGTTATCTCTAAACGTTGTAAGCCATTTAAGATATGATAAAACACGTACCCAAGTAATTCCACTTCATCGTCAAATAAGTCATAAGCAACCTTCTTCGTAACTAATTATTACAAAAAAATACGAGCCTTTGTAATCTGTTTAGAACCAAAAACCTTCTGTGTGTGTTTTTCCATCTGTCTATCTGAGATCTCTTGATAACCAAGAACAAAAATATGCCTTGTCCGATATCGGACAATATTAGCAGTACAAACTTTATTTCTCAGACAAAGAAAGCAGTACAAATATAAACGAACAGTACTAACTTCTTTTGACAGTACTAACCAAAATTTTGTGCGAACCCAACAATATTAACTTCAAAGCTGTTACCACAAGCAGTAGTAAATGTCTTTTGAGCCCAAACAGCAAACAGTACTAACTTATTTGAACCCAACATCTGCTGTATCACAAACTGCTTAAACCGTAAGCAGTACTATCCTTCTTTGTGTGAATCACGTAATAACAGTATTAATATAATAACAACATTAACGTGACAGTACTAATCATCTTTCAAGCCCAACATACATGATCAAGCAGTACAAACATCTTTGAGAACGAACAACAGTATAAACCACGTCCAAGAACAGCTTTAACCTTAAATCCCACTAAAATATTAACTGCTTACAGGTGCACTTAACTTTCTTTTGACTCAAACCCAAGCATCACAAATTCATGAAGGCGTAATACAGTTTTTAATACCTTGAACCCCATCAAACTGCTATATACGAAGTCAAATATGAAGCTCCGCTAACCTCTCTTTAACAAACGAGTAGTAACTACATTTTATTTAAAAACCCTAGCAGTACTAATTTTGCTTTGGACAGTATTAAAAATAGGAGGCATACTCCTTCCTCTCATACCTTTTGTGACACCATTATCAACAAGAAAGTGTCAGAAAAGCTTCTCTTGAGCCCAATAGCACACGAACAGTATAAATAATCATAGCACACGAACAGTATAAATAATCACGTGAACAGTTCATTGTGTTATTTGAACCCCACAAGAACAACTAACATCATATTCAATTGGTAGCATTAAGACATACACGTGAACCCAACAGTAGTAACGAGTACTCGAACAGTACTAATAACCAATCATGTACATCCCACGTCTTTATGTATGCACTTTCCATATCTGATGCATTCACGCACTTGTAGATTAATAACCAGCATTCAATT
Source organism: Tanacetum coccineum (assembly GCA_026074375.1). Taxonomy (NCBI): domain Eukaryota; kingdom Viridiplantae; phylum Streptophyta; class Magnoliopsida; order Asterales; family Asteraceae; genus Tanacetum; species Tanacetum coccineum. Next base: position 27,193 of record BQNB010063064.1, read on the forward strand.
CAGATCCTAAAACACAACATTGATAACAATGAATCTTTATCAAAGAAACAAAGAACCCTATAAATGCTGAGAACACAGATCTTGATCTTTTCATTGATAAAGAACAATCACCAATGTCTCTTCCATATGGCAAAAACTCTAAAAGCACATGATTCCAGCGATGACCAAGCAACAATACAAGTTCCTTCCAAGACCAATCATATTCGGGTTTCGTTGTGGTGAGAAGAGAACATCAGAAAACCCTAACAACATGATGATGATCAGAAGTATATGCCATAGAATTCGGATCCATCACCAAGAAACCCTTAAAAGTAACCATGATTTACAATCGTATTGCATACCAATTAAGGTAGAGAGGACGATCATAAACATCATTATTGCAATTTAACATCAAAACCCTAGAATATTTTTTACCCAAAACGATTTCTTGAAAATTAGGGTTTTTAGGGTTTCTTCATAAACCTTGTAGATCTTAGATCGAGAGCCACGAGGCTCTGATACCAATTGTGGAAACCTAAAGATCGTTTAAGCTCAGTTTGTTTAGAACTTTAATCTAGGATGAAAAATAACAAAGAACAATAGAATGCACAACTGAATAAACATTAAAAATATTCTTTATTATTGCCTAACAAGGTTTCATCATCATCTTTATACAATGACTACTACAAGCCCCAATCTTACCTGATCAATGGTAAGACAGTTACATCAACATGATCAAACTAATGACCTTGGGGCTAAAACATATGCTAGCATCTACATCTTCCTGTGAGACGTGTAAACCCACACACACGTTTTACACCTTTGGTGCATACACACACGCTTTTTGGCACACACAAAAACAATATGCTTGGACCTCCTTTTATAGCATAAGGAGTCAAGGCTTACATGGAAACTAATAAAAGATATTAATGAGAGAATCAATAAAAGATATTAATGAGAGAATCAATTAATTAGGGGTCATGGAAAGCCATGTCGATACGCTTATGAAAGATGCAATCTTGATAATGGGGAGAAATGAGAACGTTTTTAGGATATCAACCGACATGATGTCTCAACTACCTCCGGAACCGTTACACCAAGAGGCATTCGAGGATCTTGTGATGAATTTCATTCTCGATCAAGAAGAAAAAGTTAAGCAACTCGAAGAGTATATGGGTGTTATTGGAAGTAATTTCATGCAACTCTCTTTAGAGGTTATAGAGAAATTAAAGGAGGAAATAAGAATTAAAAAGAATAAATTCACGAAGATCAAAAAATCACGAGGTACCCCGACACTGAGGATCTCGAGCCCCTTAATGGTGATAAATTCTCGAAAGCTCTCACATAAAAGGCATCTTTCCATACACCTAAATTTGTCTCACCAAAGTTACTCTGTGTCAAACACATTTGCATAATCTTCTCCAGTCTACCTCTTGTAAGGAAAAGTACCTTTGGCTTTAAGCCTGGTGTAAAGAATAACCAAAACGTCAAGCCACGACATGATGCAGAAAATGCGAGCCCACAAAGTTCCTGATGACATTAAATAACGTCACTTTTATAGCATTATTTATCCCATGTAAATAACCCATTTTGTATAATTATTGCAAGATTTGTTACTTAATCGTTTATATTTGAGATTTGCAGTAATTATGGAGTACTTGGTGAAGATTAGCAAAAAGGCACGCATTCAGGAGCTTAAACAAAGAAATATGAAGAAACGGACTTTGACATCCTATATGCCGTATCCATCAAGGAAGATACGGCGTATCTGTGCCTGCACTTCACAAGAAACTACGAAGATATAAAGTCCAATGTGTAGTATCTAGGAGATATCTATACGCCATATTTAATATAAAGTAATAAAATATTCTGGAAGATATCAAGCGTGGTCCCTACTCCAAGAAACCCCCGATACGCCGTATCCATCTATCTCGATACGCCGTATCGACCAAATCCCAGACAGTATAAATAGAAAACCTAAAAACAGGTTTTCAGTGTGCTTGATTATATTTTCGATACCTTAACTACAAAAGTCGATTTTCAAAAGACAAGAAGACCAGAAGCGGTCAAGAAAAGCTACTAATTCCATAAGAAACACCTTGTAATCTCCTATACTATTGTAATCGTTCGATTTTTGGTATCATTCGATTAACTTGGTTAGTTTACCTTGGTTGGATTATTACTTTTGTATTGATTACAATGATTAAGGGCTAATACCCTTGGGTATTAGCCATGATTATGAAGATTTAAATGTTTGGTTTATTTATACCGAATGCTTAATTTATCATTGATTGCTTATTTATGTTTATCAATTTATACTTATTTACGTGCTTTTGTATGTGACCTATCATTCAACTGGATCTAATGATACTGCCCAAGTTAGCTAGATGCCGGGATGACTCTTCATATAGTGATTTGTATATCTAGGTCAATAGGACCACAATTAATGCCTTATCTTTACCTTTGGGAAATGTGAACAAGTTGGACTAGCAGGTGACCTAGGATCAACAAATAACGTACTAATTCTTTTGGTAAAGACTTAGATAGTGGACTACTAGAATATAAATTACCATTAAGTAGTAAGTGGGTAAAGTTTCTATGAGCAAGGGTTTAATAAGATCACTATTATTAATCACCAAAGATAGAGTATAATCAACAAATAGGATGCTTTATGCGGATGCGTTTAATTGTGACAGAATTCTACGTGTTTAGGTTTTAAGAAGAAGCCTCGCCTCAATCTTGGAATGATATGCCGCCTTGAGATAAGCATTCATTGCACAAAATAAACAAACCAGCGTTTTAATTAGATTAATCATGGTTAATACAGTTTCTTATATTTGGCTAGACCACTCTTCTATCTTTTGTTTGTCTGCCTGTGTGTTATTATGTTTTAAATTGATCTAAGTTACCACAAAACTTGTGCCAGTCTCGCAGGCTGAAACCCCCTTTATCCGTTAGAATTAGGATTAACATAGGTTTAGCATAGGTTTAACATAGGATAGAATTAACATAGTTTAAATTAACTTAGTTTAGTTAACCAAAATATTGATAAAATAAAAGATTAGTTCTCGCTCTTAGTGATCGACACCCTACTTACCACGAAACTCTATCTGATCGGGTACACTGCCTGTTAAAGTGTTGTTTTAGGTAAAGTCAACAAAATATAAATTTAAAACTTGAATACTCTAAAATAAACCCTACACGACAACACAATCAAGTTTTTGGCGCCGCTGCTGAGGAGTGAAATTTTAATCTTGACTTTTATTTAATATTTTGGTTTTTAACATTAGATTAACCTAACCCTTAGGATTAGTGTAATTTAGATTAGTGTTAAATTCTGTATATCTGTGTTTTATTGTTTGGTTGCATATTGTGTTTGTGTAATACGGCGTATTCAGTTTAGTGAACACGACGTATTAAGCTATTTGACAGTATTCTTTCCTAGCAAATCTGGTACAGGTAAAAACAGACAACCCCAACATTACTATGGAAGAATATATCAGGCTTGAGGAAGAAAATGCTCGTAGGAATGGTAATGTGTATAACTGGGAAACTGCCACGTATGATAGAATCTAGTATGACGATGACATTCACGACCTCGGATCTGTTGAAACCGAATTCCCAGCTATAGCCTTTAATGACATGTTAATGTCTAAGGTAGCACTCTCGTATGAACCCACGGTAAGTCCTCTTAATGACAATAAAGTTGACTTTAGAATATCATTTGACGAATCTGACGATGAAGATTACATGGTAATTTTTGACAAAAATTCATTTTCTTATAAAATAATTTATGTCGACGATTTGAAATCGGATTTGGAAAATGATATTGATATAGTCGATATGCCTTCGTTTCCGTCACCCGAGCCTACGGTCTGTTATTTTGATGATTTAGACTACTTCAAAGATTTTGTGAAAGAATTTCCAGCCATTATTTACAATGATGCTCTAACGTTTAAATTAGATTTCTTAACTGAACCTACTGTGAGTCCTCAACATATCGATGAATTTAACTTGAAAGATGAAACATCATTGTCGGAATATGATGAAGAGGAACAAAATGTTTTATACTTTAATGATCTATTTCCTTTTAACGTAATTTATCCCGATGATTCAAAATCGAATAAGGACAATGATGATAAGCCTTGGGGGGATGTATCTGTCATACCATTACCTGATAAGATAAAAACCGACGTTGGTGCCTATGCACAAGGGTCAAATAAGGTTTTGAAAACAAGTCATGACACATCAGGAATAATTTTCAAAACTGAGATTTTATCAAGGAATTGAATATCATGACTTGGAATTATATTCATGAAGGGAAGCCAATAATTTTCATAATTAAAAATCTTTATGTGCCATTTGGCATTCCCTTCGACCCCAAGCGGTTTTATAAGGATGGTGTTTAAACAAGGAAGTTGCGAAGGCCAAGGTACGTTTTCTTTACTTTGTTAAATTTAGGAAAAATTGGTCTCCAAGAACGGATACGAAATATTAGGTAAACACCTATACTGCGTATCCACTATTTTAAACTTGAGTTGACTAAGTCAACGATTTCATTCAATATGCCGTATTGAATGAACCTCTATACGCCGTATCGAGTTTGGGTATAAAAACCCAGCTGATACGCCAGATAAAATTTCACACACTCTTTATCGATTTTAACCGCCATCAAAAGTTTCAGAGACCAATTCCTCGTTTGACTTTCTTTCTCACAACCCTAATCACAAGGTAATGGGCTCGAATCCTAGTGATTTCTCCTTTTTTTCGATTAGATCTAGAATTAGGGTTAGAGTTTGAAAATTGATTTTGGGGCTTTTGCGTTTTGCCAATTACATGCAAATGGGACAAATGGGTCAAATGGGTGAAATGGGGATTACAAGTTTAGAGTTTAAATCATGCTAACGGGTAGAATTGGGAATCCCTTTTCATTTTTAACTACAAAAGCAATATGGCGTATCCACTAAAATAGATACGGCGTATTGACTAAAATTTACCCAAAAATTAAAAACCAATACGACGTATCCATTCATCTGGATACGACATATTAAGCTTTTTGAAGACATAAGCCTGTAATACCCTATACGGCGTATTGATTCCCCATACGCCGTATCTAGTGGCACGTATTGAACTCAATGATTGACGAACACAAATAAAGATGCATGCCGCACGTACCAAGAGATCTTTCGTAGAATGGACGAAGGATGGATGGTGACATGCGCTGAGTGAAGAAAGCTAAAGAAAAAGTCCAACTTAAAGACTAGCCAAAAGAAAAGTGCTTCCCGAGAGACAACCCAGATTGTTATTTTATTATTATATCGAGTCTGGTCTTCCCAACGTACAATACGGTCGTAAATCCTATAAACCATACTCTTATTGGAATGTCTGGACGTTATCAGTTGTAGCATCCGTCAATCTTAGAGGTCAGTAACCGAAATCAAACGTATGATAATTGACTCTTTTGATTAATTGTGGAGTCACTTTTATGTGGTCATACTATTTTTAGCATTTAACACTTGATTTACTAGGAACCCCTAGTTATACGAACGCACCTTTTACCTAACAATCCTAGTTAATGGTCCTAACGACCAATGATATGCTCAAATAACATTATAACAATGTCAAAACACATGGGAAAACATAATTTAACAAAATCATAAACTATCTCAAAAGTTACATTTTTACGACACTTTACATATTTACCGAATGTACACAATTTATGCAATTTAACTTGCACCATTTAAACAATACATACACTAGTTTTAAAACAAAAAAGCCATAACCCCCTCCTAAGCCCCAAAAACAGTATCATAGAACACCCAAGACTACCTTCATTCTTCTTTCCTTACAAACCAAGAAACACTTGAAGTCTTCACTCAACACTAGTCACTACCTCTTTTTGCTATCCCCAAACTTACACCTAACACTCACTTCTTTCCACATCGCTCAATTCAAACACACCATCTCATGCAATAATTCTCCTTTAGAAACTCAGCTCCCATTTTCCTATTTCCCCTACCTACATTTGACGCCAACCTCAACAACAACTTTCAACAATCAAATTTAAATCAAAACAATGATATTGGGTTACACGAGGGGGGGCGAGGGGGTGGGGGGGGAGGGGAGGGGGGGGGTGGGGGGTGGGGGGGGGAGGGGGGGGGGGGGGGGGGGGAAGGGTGTGGGGGGGGGGGGGGGGGGGTTAGAGTTTTGAGTGGGGGGGGGGGGGGGGGGGGGGGGGGGGGGGGGCTGGGGAAGGAGGTAACTAGGAGAAAAGGAGTGTTTTACAAAAAGGGAAGCAGAGGTGGGGGGGGGGGGGGGGGGGGGGGGGAGAGATTATTGTGTTAAGATGAAAGTTATGTATCTATCTATTCTTAAGGGAATGTGTTGGGGTGTTTTGTTGATGGTTGGAGGAGAGGGGTTGTAAGGATGATTGTTAGGATATTTAGTTTAGAACTAGTAGAGTAACTAAAATCCTAGTGTAGTTGTTTGTAGTATAGACCATTCTCGGGGGTTGTTATCGTTCTCTAGGGGAATAGGTTGGGAAGGCTTGATCACAATCTAACAGAATTCTAGGGGTTGAGAGAAGATTATTTTTATATTTTTATTTTATAGAAAGCAGGTAAATCTATGGTTTGAGAGGTTGGTTTGATAAACTATTAACTAAACTAATTGATAAACTAATCTACTGGTGATAACTTTATGATAATTAAATGTATTTACCTAATCGTACCTACTATCAGAATTGTTTCCCTAATACCAGTTACCATTGACACAACTTTAGTGATGTAATGTATAAGTATATTCCTAAGTTATGAATGAATCACGATCGAGAAAACGAATTCACATCGTCCTATTTAATATTTTGGAAAGGCAAGCACAAGCAAGGTAGTGTGAGGACTATACAAGCCACTAAAGTATATTAAAATACGTGTGGGAATACCTTAAGAGGATCAACACATAAGGGGCAAGGTAGAATGAAGACCGTTATACCCTATGTATCCTTTCTACTCACTCGCGTTTCCCTAGATGTGTCAACAGCGATACAGACAAAAGCTGGTTTTCTAAGGCCTAACGCGTACATTCATCAACAAGAAGCAACAGTAAAAGGATCACAATCTGAATTTCATGCAATCATAAGCAAATACAAAAGAGGGTTTAGCCTCACATGTTATAAAGGAAGTAAGAAGATAAATCAATCACACAACACATAGACATATTGAATGATTAATGATAAATAACCTTACTTGAATTAAAACATGGATCCAAGGTAGTATAATAGGGTTTTGAGGCCCTAAGTACGACCTATGAAGATGCTACAAGGACTAGGGTTCGTCTCCCTAAGTTATATAAATTATCCTAAAAGTCACACACAACTAAAACCCTAAATCGGTTTTGTCTATATAGACATCTCGACGCGACAACGTCGCTTTGATCTTCTGACGCGCCGTCACTACGTAGATAGTTTTAGGCTATATCATGACGTCATCGCCAAATCTCTAATGCAGTCACCAAATAGATCACGACGGCGTCGCTTAGTGCTTGTGATGCCGTCTCCACGCTTTGAGATGCATAATTCTTCATCAGATTTGGTGTAGGTCCGTAATCTTGTCTGTTTCTTCTCCAAATGAGCCCAAGTCACGTGTATTTCCTCCAAAAGCCATCCAAGTGCTAAAAACCTGAAAACAAACAATTAAGCACATAATCTGGGCATATTTGCATGATTTAGGGGGTTAAATAACCCCGAAATAGTGTATAAAATGACACCTCATCAAATACCCCTACACTTGGGATTTGCTTGTCCTCAAGCAAATGGGCTTTTCTACCTAGACAATAGCAATATGAGGGTCATTTAACCTACTCTTTAAAAGTATTTTACAACACAACCTTCTAGACCTCGTAATTAAAAGCACAGAAAGTATATACTAGCACCTCACATAAGTGTTTGGGATTCTCTCTTTCACTCGGGTGTATAATAAATTATAACATAATGGGGAAACAGAAAATCAACACTCATTACCTGTCATAGCATATAAATTACCATAGGCTTGGTAAAGGATCAAACCTCTACCGCTAGGCGCAAGCATTATTCATTACTATCCAAGAGGTCTTTTAAAGGGTTGTGGGGTGTAGGTGTAAGATAACATTAATGGAAACAGAAACAGATAGATACATTTGGGTGGTGACTTTTTGGAGTGGATGGGTTACCTTATTATATATAAGAATACACGTTGGTTTGGTTGCTAAGCCAAAGACTCGGATAAAATATACAAACTCTACACCAATCTCTTTCTTTTTCTTTTCTTGACTCTAATATAAACATAAACATAAGCAAATGGCAGCCCGTATATTTTTTTCACTCTTTTTTTATATACATTTATTTATATACATTTTTTTCGTACACTTTTGCCCTGCCATTGCTTAAACATATAATACATCATGGGGGTTTATAGATACACCCCTACACTTGAACTTTTACATACTCGATTATTTACAATCTAACTAATGACTCGATTTGAGGTGGATCAAAATAACATGGAGCTTATTGAGCTTTATTGGGGGTAATAATTTAATTCTTCCCTAGTTCTTCATAAGATGAATACTACCATGAATCCCAATCGTCCCAAAACAGTATTTACAAGGATAAGGACTTAGCAACCGT
>BQNB010063065.1:0-28206 GCA_026074375.1 Tanacetum coccineum
TTTCTATAAGCATCACGTGCTGCCAAAGCTGCAGTAACGACTTGGTTAATCATTTCCTAAAGCTGGGCATTAGTGACAGATGTGGTGTTGGTTGTTTCTGGGGCTATGTTTGACCTCGTGGCTCTTTTTGGTGCTATTTTCTTCAATCACAAGAAAATATAATACCCGTTAGATTTCGTAAAATCATAACCATGACATGACATATACACAATAAGTAAAGAGAGATCACAACACACAGTGAAACATACAACTAAATTGAAGTTAACAATGGTGTAACTAAATCGACATTCATTCATAATAAATTCGATCACAGACATGACATAATACCACCATACCATATATAATTGGAAAACATACATGATTGGTTCGGATACAAATAGATCACAACGATTAGGTTACAAGATAAAAGAATATATACAACCTAAAGCCATACTAGCCGGGAGTTACTCGTAATACTTAGTAGGCTATACAAAATAACTAGCCATAACATGATCTAGGAACTGCTACCAGCCTCCTCTGGTGCATCTAGTTGTGCAGGACCTTTAACTGGTCCTTGCTGCCTCTCAAACTCTATCATCTGAGACTGAAGTCTCTTTAGAAGTCTCAATGCCTCTATGAACTGCTCCTGTCTCCTGCGGTCTACCGCCAGCATCTCTATAATCGCCGCCTGTCTCCTGTGGTTCGCTACCTATAGCTCTGTAATCACTGCCTTCTATGCTACCACCTGAGTATGTAACGACATAACCTCTGCACGCGCAAGGTCACTCGCATCCATGGATCGTCCATAAGCCTCTCAAGACATCTTGGCCTCAGCCTCCATGAGCCTAACAGTACGAGCATGTGCATACCTATCCCTATACAGCATGTTGAGCCGACGAGCCATCAGCTGTCGCTCAGACTGCTCATCATCTAACCTCGTATAGATGTTGTCTGTGTCTTGCCTAACCCTAGTGGTAAACTCTGTCATCCGTCGACCCAACTTTGTGTCATCAGTCGCTAGTGCCCCTGGCATGTCTACCAACATCTCATCCCAAGTATCGATGATCCCATAACTGACATCTCTCTCTAGATCCCGCATAATCTCCCTGTCTATGGTAGCAACAAAACCATAGCCTGCCCTAAAACCTCCAGGAGGTCTAGCAGTGGGGGCAGACGAGCTCTCTCCTACCTCATATCTTGGACTGAGAGCGATACCTAACCTCTTTCGAGGCGGTAAGGTAACCTCGGGTCTGTCTGCTCTACAGTCAGTAGAGAGTAGATGTAAAGGTGGTGATGAAGTAGGTAGAGGTATGAGTAAAAGTGGTGGTGTCCCCGATGGTGAGGTACCTGACGGTGGTGTATCTGCTCTAGTGTGGGAGAGTATGATATGTGGTGGTGGTGAATGGGAAGTAGATGAGGCCTCAGCTTTCAGCCGGATCATAGCGGCTCGGTATCCTAAGGGATAAATAGGGCTAGCAGGTAGTGACTGAGATGATATAGGTAAAGGTGGTGATAGTGGTAGTGGTGATAGTATCATGGGTAGTGGTGGAGAAGGAATCTGAGGCAATAGATATGACCATGGGGAAAGTGGTGATGGCGGTGGAGTAGGTATAGCAAGGAGTTTGGCAACCTCTGTATCAGACCAAAATGGTGTAGGTGGCTTATCTCGGATCGATATCCTAGCAGTAACCCGGTATACAGGATGTGGTGGTGGTGTGGTCGTAGATTCGTCGGTCTCAAACGGCTCAGTCTCCTCAGCAGATGGGGCCTGATCAACAGCTAGTAAAGCAACAGCTGTAGAGTCGGCAGGAGCTGGGTGCTCCTCCTCCTCACCCCCCTCAATATCAACATCCTCATCCTCATCCTCATCATCATCGGATGACTCATCCTCATCATCGCCATCGTCTCCTCCGTCGGCAGGATAATCGACATGATCCTCCTCAGGGTCCTCATCATCATCCTCCTCCAGATCCTCCTCAGGATCTGACTCAGGAACATAGCCTGGTGAATCAACAGTAGGTGAGATAGCAGCAGGTAGTGGCTGCTCCTCAGTTGGAAGTATCTCATCCTCTGGTGGCATGAAATCCGGGTATACAGGCTCTGGAACAAACTCTGGTGAAGGTGGGTACTCAGGACCCGGCACATAATCAGGAGATGGTGGGGCCTAAAAAGTAGCTACCACATAGGTATATGGGTCCTTTGGCATCACGGGTGGTCCATCGACTCCCGGTTATCCGATATCTGGCAAATCCATAAATGGGCTGGACACAGCAGCGTATGTAACCGTGGAATCCTCAGAATCCGACATGACTGTATCTAAAAATCCCAAATAGCTTATATTAGTATTTAATATAAGACTCTTATAGTAATATACATTTATAAGCAAATAGAAGGAAGTCTCGATGATGAAATAAGTAGACGCCTTCGTGAAACCCAACTTCAATGTCAAATAAGGGATACCAAATCAATTCCGTGATCACTTGTCATCGTAATCCATTTTTCGTTTTAGTAAATCTTAATCGGATCGTTTTAGTGTTATGTCTCGTGTTTGTTGTGTTGTTGTTCAAGAATGTCGTTAAACTAGACAAATGTTGTGTTTGAATGTCGTCAACGGATCTATATTTTTCTAATTAAACTTGTCGTGATAGCATTTTATTACTCGGCTCAATCCATCATACCCGCGTTAATCAAATAATACTATCCCAATAATCATGTTCATAAACATATTTGGCCCATCATCAAAATTAAAGGAAAGAAGACACGGCCCAATTGTCACATTGCTACCGGTCCAACTGAGTTTAATTATAACTCAATCCTAAACCATATTACTCAGCCCACATTTGAATAATCATATAAGCAGATCAAATCCCTAATTTTTCTCATATGTCACCTAAACCTAATCCCACATTCAACCGCCTATCACCATCTCTCTCCCAACAATAACTTTTAATCGAATCTTCAATTACTGCCATCTTATTCATCTTATTAGGGTACATAAACTCTAATCTCACTCACATAACTCGTCCGCTTCTCTCCCTTCTGCTTCTTTATACGCAGCAACAAGAAGAAAACAAACCCCATATTACTTCTAATCATACGAGACCAATCTTCAAAGACATGTCTTCAAGATCATACAACTAGTCTCGGGTAGGTTCGTTTATGGTTGTTCTTGTGTCAACGAAACAAAGAGTAGATTATAACAAATCTGCTATTAGTCTATCTTTAATATTCGTAAATTGAATGAGGTACACAACCTTTTACAAAGATCATGATGAATTTCATTCGAGTTAATGGATTTATTGAAGGTCATGAATTAATTTAAAAGTACACAAAATGAAACTGAGATCATCCATTATTATTATTATTATTATTTTTTGCATTCGAGACTTTGTTGATGTTTGGAGATGGAGTGGATATTGTGGATATGTTGTGACGAAGAGATTTAGGAATAGTTTTGGGTTGTTGTTGGATTGATTTGATGTTGTGAAGGGTTGTGGCTGCCGTTGATGTTGTTTATGATAGTGGTTGTTGTAATTGTTTTTGGCTTTGCTTGAGTCATGTGGTTTAAATCTTGTTGAATATGTCTGTTCAATTTCTTTCATCAGATCTGTTGACTTTTCTTGACCAGACTCAATGAGTTTGACCGGGTTAACTCGGTAATAATCGAGTTGACTCGGTTTGAGTTGAGGGTAGCAACTCGCAACGGATCTGCCAAATCGCTATTCAGACAAATCGCAAGATCTGAGGAAATTTGGGCAGCGGTTCGTTTGTATTTGGCTTAGAAATTTGTCTTCATTGTACCTGTACACCAAATCGCAGTGGCAAATGGCAGTCTAAAGAGGCAAATCTCAATAGGCAAATCGCAACCTGTCACAGTCGTACTATTGTACTTTTTCCTGAAATTCTGGATTTGTTTTTTTTTCTTTTTGGACAAACCGCTACCAAGAAACCCATATGTGTTTGAAGCACAAAAACACAGCAGGTAAGATAATAACAGAATGATGACAGAAACATATCAACACCAATAAATCAAATTTTTGGTTGATTCTTAGGAGAAGAAGAACACTTAAACCACAAAAAAGAAACATGAATGAACAGTAAATTAACAGTGCATGAACAGTAACCAAGACATGAACAGTAACCGAGACAACAAACACATGATACAATACACCCCTGCAACTCTGATTCCAAATGTTAAGTAATAAGATATCACTAACAAGAGACAATGATCCGGAGGTTGGGGAGGATTAAACAAATAAGTTGCCATTGTATTATTTAGTGAGAGAAAGGAAAGATGTGTGTTTTCCCTAGAGGAGAAACACACACACCTTATTATAATAAAATGAATCCACCCCTCTATAAATGGAATGTATGTGAGGGGTTATTTTATAGTCCTAATGACACATAACTATCGTAACTAGTCATTATTAGTCCCTACATGTCACGCTATAAATGAACTAATGTAATTCCGGATATGTCACCATATTTTAAGGCTAACACACTCGCATACATGGATCGTCCCCAAGCCTCTCGAGACATCCTAGCCTCAGCCTCCATGAGCCTAGCAGTACGAGCATGTGCACATCTATCCCTATACAACATGTTGAGCCAACCAGCCATCAACTCTCGCTCAGACTGCTCATCATCTAACCTCGTATAGATCTCATCTGTGTCTTGCCTAACCCTAGTGATAAACTCTGTCATCCGTTGACCTAACTCTGTGTCATCAGTCGCTGGTGCCCCTGGCATGTCTACCAGCATCTCATCCCAAGTGTCAGTGATCCAATAACTGACATCTCTCTCTAGATCCCGCATAATCTCCCTGTCCATGGTAGCAACAAAACCATAATCCGCCCTAGAACCTCCAGGAGGTCTAGCAGTGGGGGCAGACGAGCTCTCTCCTACCTCATATCTCAGACCAAGAGTGACACCTAACCTCTTCTGAGGCGGTAAGGTAACCTCGGGTCTGTCTACTCTACGGTCAGTAGAGAGTAGATGCAAAGGTGGTGGTGAAGTAGGTAGCAGTAAAGGGTTAAAAGTGCTGTGTCCCCCCGATGATGGTGCATCTGATCTGGTGTGGGAGAGTATGATGGGTGGTGGTAATGGTAGTGATTGGGAAGAAGATGGGGCCTCAGCTCTCAGCCAGATCATCGCAGCTCGATAACCCAATGAACGAATAGGACTAGCAGGTGATGGAGATGATACAGGTAAGGGTGATAGTACCGGGGGTAGTGGTGGAGAAGGAATCTGAGGCAGTGGTGATTGACCATTGGGAAAGTGTGGATGGAGGTTGTAGTAGGTATAGCAAGGAGTCTGGCAACCTCCGTATCAGACCAAAATGGTGTAGGTGGATCATCTCGGATCGATATCCTAGCAGTAACGAGGTAAGCAGGATGTGGTGGTGGTGTGGCCATAGACTCGTCGGTCTCAAACGGCTTAGTCTCCTCAGCAGATGGGGCATAATCAACACCTGGTAAAGCAATAGTTGTAGAGTCGGCAAGAGCTGGGTGCTCCTCCTCCTTATCCTCCTCAATATCAACATCATCATCATCTTCATCATCAGATGACTCATCCTTATCATCTCCATCGTCTCCTCCATCAGCAGGATAATCGGCAGGATCCTCCTCAGGGTCCTCATCATCATCCTCTTCCGGATCCTCCTCAGGATCCGACTCAGGAACATAGCCTGGTGAATCAGCAGTAGGTGAGACAGCAGCTGGTAGGGGCTACTCCTCAGCTGCGAGTACCTCATCCTCTGGTGGCATGAACTCTAGATAAACCGGCTTTGGAACAAAGTCTGGTGGAGGTGGGTACTTAGGACCGGTCACATAATCAGGAGATGGCGGGGCCTAAAAAGCATCTACCACATAGGCATATGGGTCCTCTGGCATCATGGGTGGTCCATCAACTCCCGGGGATCCGATATCTGGCAAATCCGCAAATGGGCTGGACACAGCAGTGTATGTAACCGTGGAATCCTCAGAATCCGACATGACTGTATCTGAAAATCCAAAATAGCTTATATTAGTATTTAATATAAGACTCTTATAGTAATATACATTTATATCATAACATGTATATCAATCCTAAATGCATCTAGTCTTAACCAACTAATGCAAAAAGTAGTGTATGTATATATGTCCTGTGAAAATCCCTTTGTATGAATGCAATGTTTGAAAACGGTTATAGTCCAGCAAAAACATTTGACATGGTTTTCTATAACCTTGGGTCTTGATTCCAATCTGTAGCACCCCCAATTTGGGTCGCAGCGGAATATGGATTGGGGGTGGTACTTCATAGATCAATAACACAAGATATATATAAGAACGACCATTAAAAGCCGTTTAAAACTGATACATTGGATTTAACAAATTGTTTGTTACAAAAGCCCGAAGCTTCACTTGTTTACTTGTTCAAAATACAAAGATTTCTAGCCCATAACAGATATACAAAATGTAATGCGGCAAAATCTTTAATGCATGACATCCAAATCAAAACCACCAATGTATCCCTTGCACCTCGTGCCTTATTGATCCCATAAAAAACATTGCTTAGTAGGACTTAAATGGAAATGCAAAAACGTAAAGTGGCTAAATCTGCAAAACAAAAAGTTAAAGGTGAATGGAAACCAACTGGTAAGGTCTTTACTTTAGTAGGACTTAGATGGAAACCAACAGGAATGATGTTTAACATGGAAGGAAAAATAATTCAAACCTCTCCTGCCACTATAGTGTCTCCAAGAAATAGAGTCCATACCATTAGGAATCCTGTTGGAGCTCCTAAGGCAGAAACAAGAATGAGATATTCCATTGCTAAGAATTAACTGATAAGAGCTCATATAAATAGCTATGGTCATCTATTTAATCCTCCTAAATCCGCATTTGTAAGAAATTCTGTGATTTCAGCACGATCATCCTGGAATTTCGGATTTCTAGGTGTAACTAAGGAATGCTAACAGTATGAACCCAATCAAAAGTTGGGGATCCAGATCTTTGTAAATATGTTTTCTTCTTTCTTTGCTTTTTATTTTTTTTTTATTTCTTATGTTTCTATTTTTTTTTTTTTTCTTCTTCTTTATTCTTCTGTTTTTCTGATTTTTCCCCCCTTATCCTTTTTGTTTTTTTGTTTTTGTCTTCTTTTTGTTTTTTTTTTTTTTTTTTTTTTTTTTTTTTTTTTTTTTTTTTTTTTTTTTTTTTTCTTTTCATTCTGTTTATTTCTATTTCTCTTTTTTTTATCTTCTCTTCATCTTTCTTCTTTCTTCTTTTTCTTTTCTTTTTGTTCTTCTTTTTTTTCTATTTTATTTCCTTTTTTACTTATTTTTTCTTTTCTTTTTTCTTTATTTCTTCTTTTCTTTCTTCTTTCTTATCTTTTTTTTTTTATTTTTTTTTTTCTTCTCTTACTTATAATTTATCTTCTGTTTTTTTTTTCTTTTTTTTCTCTTCTTTTTTTCTTCTTTGCTTACTTTTCTTTTTTTTTTTTTGTTCTTTAGTCTTATTGCTTTCTTTTTTTTTTCTCTCCTTATTTCTTTTTTTTTTTTTTTTTATTCTCCTTTTTTTTTCCTTTTTTTTATATTTTTTTTTATTTTTCTCTTACCTTTATTTTTTTTTCTTTTTAGATTCTTTTTTTTTCTTCTTTATTTTTTTCTTCTTTTTTGTCCTTTCTTTTTTCTTTTTTTTTTTATCTTGTTTTACTTCTTTTTTCTTTTCTTATTATTCTACTTTCTTTTCTTTCTTTTCTTTATCCTTTTGTCTTTTTCTCTTTTTTTTTTTTTTTTTTTTTTTTTACTTTGTTCTTTTCTCTTTCTTCTTTTATTTTTTTTTTTCTTTTCTTTTCTATTCTTTCATTTTCTTCTTTTTTCTTTTTATTTTTCTTCTTTTCTTCTTCTTTCTTTTTCACTTCTTGTTTTTCTTTTTCTTTTCTTCCTTCTTTTTTTTTCTTTTCTGTATTCTTCTTCTTTCCCTTCTTTTCTTCTTTTTTTCTCTTTTTTTTTTTCTTTTTCTTATTTTTTTATTCTTTTACTCTTCTTCTTTTTCTTTTTTCTGTTTTCTTTTTTTTCTCTTATCTCATTTTCTTTTCTTTTCTTTTTTTATTTTTTTTTTTTTTTTGTTTTTTTTTTTTTTTTTTTGTTTTTTTTTTTTTTTTTTTTCTTTTTTTCTTTTTCTTCTTTTTTGTATCTTTTCTTCTTGTTTTTTCTTTACTTTTCTTTTCTTCTTTCTCTTTGTTTCTTTGTCTTTTTCTGCTTTTTTCTTTTTTTTTTTTCTTTTTTCTTTTGTTCCTCTATTTTCTTCTTTACAAATCTTCTTCTTACTTTTCTTTCTTTTTTATGATTGTTTTTCTCTTTCTTCTTCTTTACTTCTTTTTTCTCTTTTTCTTCTTCTCATATTTATCTTCTCTTTCTCTTTTTTTTTCCTCCTTTATTTATTTCTCTTTTTTCTTTTTTCTTCTTTTCTCTTATTTTTGCTTTTTTTTTTTTTTTTTTAATTTTTTTCCACTTTGTTTTATTTCTGCTTGCCTTTTTTCTTTTTTTTTTTGTTATTTGTCTTGTTTTTATTATCTTTTTCTTTTTTTTTTCTTTCTTTCTTTTGCTTCTTTATCGTCTTTCTTTTTTGTTTTTTTTTTTTTTTTTTTTTTTATTTTTGTTCTTTTTTTTTTTTTTTTTTTTTTTTTTTTTTTTTTTTTTTTTTTTTTTTTTTTTTTTTTTTTTATTCTTTTCTTTTTTTTTTTTTGTTCTTTTTTTTTTTTTTTTTTTTTAATTTAATTTTTTTTTTCTTTTTTCATTTACCTTTTCTCTTTGTTTTCTTTTCTTGTCTTTCTTCTTTCTTCTTATCTCTTTCTTATTCTTTCTGATTGTTTTTTTTTCTGTTTTTTTTTTTTATCTCTTTTTTCTTTTCTTTTTTTTTACTTTTATACTTTTCTTTTTTCTTTATTTCTCTCTCTCTTGTTTTCTTTTGCTTTCTTTTTTTGTTTTTCTTCTTCGTTTTCTTTCTTCATTCTTTCTTCTTTGTTATTGTGGGGATTAGGTTTCTTTTTCTTTCTTTTTCTTTTTTTCTCTTTATTTTTTATTTTTTTTTTTTCTTTTTTTTTTTTTGTCTTTTTTTTTTTTATCTTTTTTTTTTCTTTAGTTTTTTTTTTTTTTTTTTTCTTTTTTTTTTTTTTTTTTTTTTTTTTTTTTTTTTTTTTTTTTTTTTTTTTTTTTTTTTTTATTTTTTTTTTTTTTCTTTCGTTTTTTATTTTGTTTAATTTCTACTTTTTATTCTTTTCTTTTTTTTTGTGCAGAGATATACAGAAATTTTTTCTTGGTATTTAGATCATTAGGAGTACCAACCCATGACTGGACACTGAGAATAAGCTTATCAATATATGTTTTCCAAGTATATCGGTACGGTCCGATTAAGCAACGATCATTTTGCTGCTATTATGGGATACAGAGATCTACAAATGGGGAATATTCTTATTTTACGTGTTTACTACGTTGAAGGACTTGGTCATAATCTTTTCTTCATTGGGAAATTTTGTGATTCGGATCTCGAAGTAGCTTTTAGGAAACACACTTGTTTTGTACGTAACTTGGAAGGTGTTGATCTACTCTCAGGATCTCGTGGTTCTAATCTTTATACAATCTCAATAGCGGATATGATGAAGTCTTCTCTAGTTTGTCTACTCTCTAAAGCCTCAAAGACAAAATCTTGGTTGTTGCACCGTCGTTTGTCTCATTTAAACTTCGGCACCATCAATCAGCTTGCTAAACAAGGTCTTGTCAAAGGTTTTCCCAAGTTGAAGTATACTAAAGATCACTTGTGC
This sequence comes from Tanacetum coccineum, assembly GCA_026074375.1. Taxonomy (NCBI): domain Eukaryota; kingdom Viridiplantae; phylum Streptophyta; class Magnoliopsida; order Asterales; family Asteraceae; genus Tanacetum; species Tanacetum coccineum. Next base: position 9,781 of record BQNB010063065.1, read on the forward strand.
TCAGCAAGTCAAATGGGAAAAAGCAAGAAGGAATCTCATCCGCACAAGGACCCCCCGACCCGCCCCCTTCCCCCCTGAACTAAGTACAAATGAGAAACTTCAAATGCTGCATATGGATTTGTGTAGACCGATGCAGGTGGCAAGTAGAAATGGGAAAAAGTATATTCTAGTCATTGTAGATGATTATTGTCGGGTTACTTGGGTAAAGTTTTTTAGAACAAAAGATGAAGCTCCAGAGATTATTTTAAGTTCTTAAAGCCAGCTCAAGTTAGTCTGAATGCTACAGTAAAATATCTTCGTACTGACAACGGCACCGAGTTTCTTAATCAGATTCTACGAAATTATACAGAAGAGGTTGGAATTACTCATCATACATCCACTACATATACTCCACAACAAAACTTGAAAGGCGTAACCGCACATTGGTAGAGGCTGCAAGGACCATGCTTATTTTCTCCAATTCTCCGTTATTTCTATGGGCTGAAGCTGTAGCTACTGCATGTTATACTCAAAACCACTCCCTTATCCATACCCGTTACAATAAGACTCCATTTGAACTGCTCGTTACAATAAGACTCCATATGAACTGCTCAGATATCGCAAACCAGAACTCAAGTATCTCCATGTTTTTTGTGCTTTATGATATCCAACAAACGATTCTGAGGATCTTGGGAAACTACAGCCAAAAGCAGATATTGGAATCTTCATTAGTTATTCACCATCCAAGAAGGCGTACCGAATCTACAACAAAAGGAACAGACAAATAATGGAAACAATGAATGTACAATTTGATAAACTTACTCAAATGGCTTTTGAACAACATGATTCAAGACCCGAACTTCAAGGATTGACTTCTGGAAACATTAGTTCAGGACTCGTGCTAAACCAGGTTGCGTCAACATCAACTAAACCTCCTATAAAGAATGATTGGGATTTGCTGTTTCAACCAATGTTCAATGAAACTTTAAACCTCCAAGTGCTATATCCACCCCCATTTTCACTGCAAATCTACTTCCACCAGATATAGCCAGAGCTTCTTCTTCTACTTCTATTGATAAAGATGCTCCCTCTCCAAGTACTTCACCAAACATTGAAGCAACAAACTCTCCAATCAATTCTTCAAATGTTGAACGAAATGCACAAGTTGTAGAGTTTGATAATGATACATTTACAAATCCATTTGCTCCTCCAAACACCAGCTCAGCTGAGTCATCTTCAAGGATTGTAGATACTTTAAACATGCACACTTTCCAACAACCTCCAATTTACATAAAAAGATGGACAAAAGATCATCCGTTTACAACAATCATCAATGATCCATCAAATCTGTTTCTACAAGATGTCAACTTTCTATAGATGCTTTATGGTGCTATTTCCATGCTTTCTTAGCTAAAGAAGAGTCGAAGAATTACAAAGAAGCCATGATCAAATCTTACTAGATTAAAGCTATGCAAGAGGAGATTTGTACCACCCCCAAATTGGGTCGCAGCGGAATATGGGTTGGGGGTGGTACTTCATAGATTAATAACACAAGATATATATAAGAACGACCATTAAAAGCCGTTTAAAACTGATACATTGGATTTAACATGTGGTGAATGGGTGGTGGTAATGGTAGTGAATGGGAAGTAGATGGGGCCTCAGCTCTCAGTCGGATCATCGAAGCTCGATAACCCAACAGACGAATAGGACTAGCAGGTGGTAAAGATGCACATCAAATACCTTAAGTAATAGAAGCAAAGCTTATATGTGTTAGAGAAGGAAAGATGTGCGGTGAGGATGGTAAGTCAAAACGGGTCTTTATTTAGTAGTACTTTCCAAAGTAGAACAAATGGTAAATAATTTTAAAGCAAATAAAAATAGGTGGCTGGTCACATTTTTCTCAAGTCGAATAGAAATAAGTAATACTGGAACCATAAACTATTACTGAAATAGATATGGCTCTACGTCTTGGCTCTTCAAATAAAGCTGCTACTATATACATGAAGGTAGACACTTGACCTGTCAAACAGTCACATATGCAAATACCAAAAAAACCTACATATCAAAACACATTATATAAATAAAGGCAATTTGCCAAACCATGTATATTGTGTTTGGGCTCTTTCCTAATTATTCCCAACATATATCACACATATGTGATCATGGAACCTAAGGGTGCGTTTGGTTAAGTGTAATCTACACGACACGCCTAGTTTCAGTCCACTGTCTCCCAACGCAATCTTCGTCCTTTAATTATACTATTTTAATATTTTGATTAATCTTCTTTTGCTTCTCACTCTTTACTGTTGTGTTCATGTTAGTTAACACATTTTCCAATACCATATCTGTTGATGATTACAAGCATGGATCTAACAAACAATATGGCCTTGTAAACCTAATAACGTAAGCATAAATGTAAAGTTTGACCCACGAGTGTTGTAATGTCATATTTATAAAACAGATTAGCTTGTGATATACATAGATCAAGAGAAAATGAATTCAGAGACATGTGTATCTATGCCTTGTGGCACGTATAAATCCAACGCAAGAAGCGTGGCATGCTAATTAGACAAAGTAAAAATAAAAGATCTGGTTAGATCTCTAACATGTTATTTCTCCATCAACCTCTTTTTCTTCAACTTCTTTAAATCCTTGTTTATCAAACATAACCTTTGGTCTCGAGTCACCAAATTTCTAACCAAATACCAATGGAGTGGTTAAAATTTTTGGTTGTTAAGCATAACCATTAAATAAGCACCGTAACACCCCCAAATTGGGTCGCAGCGGAATATGGGTTGGGGGTGGTACTTCATAGATCAATAACACATGATATATATAGAACGACCAAAAAGTCGTTTAAAACCAATACATTGGATTTAACAAGGTATTTGTTAAATAAGCCTGAAGCTTCACTTGTTCACTTGTTAAAAATACAAAGATTTCTAGCCCATAACAGATATACAAAATGTAATGCGACAAAATCTTTAATGCATGATATCCAAATCAAAACCACCAATGTATCCCTTGCACCTCGTGCTTATTGACCTCCTGAAAAGCATTGCTTTAAAACGTCAACAATAATGTTGGCGAATTCATATGTTTGATAAATCGTATATTGTAGGACCACAAGATTTCCCAAGTGTATGATAATGCAACAGATGCAGACATCATATAAATGTAATTACGTTGCCCTAAGCTCATGACACTGAAGCTCGACATAAGTGAATACAATATAAATTGCCTACATTGCCCATGTTGATGTTCTAACCCGCAACATCCTATGTTCGACATGGTATACGTTCGTTTGTCCAGTGATAGCTAATCACCCGAACGGGGATGTCAATCCCAATAGATCTATTCATAACATTCGCGCTCACAATCCAGTAATTGACAGTTCATGATAATGGGCTCAACTAGGGTTATCGCTACTTAGGCAACACGTAATCATAAAGTAAAAGTATCCACTTGTGTCCAATTGTAAAACAATGAATGTTTCCATCAACAACCGCGAACCCCAAAAACTTTATAAAACAAAATCATGTTAAAACGTGGGCTAATGATCTCAACCTTGAGTTAATGATAATCCAAATACAACAGAAAATGCGTCACGGAAATGACGGAATGCAACCTAATCCAATATAGGTCGTATAAGTACTATGCACTTTGAATAACTACTACCATATACAATTCTATATAGCTACATCACCATCTAATCGTGTTTGTGAAATCATATTTATAAAGTTAAAACGTTTATAAATATCTTAATAGCAAAAACGACGCGATTTCTTCGTTTTAAAAGCCACGTTTCTTTACGTTTCTTTAGGTTTTCTTACGTCCACGCTTTCGTATTAAGACGAGTTATCAAAATATTACATTTTTTATATTTTTGACCTACTGGTGAACAGTACTTTTACTGTTCATAACAGTTTATAAAATTATTTTTATAGATTTAGTTATCGTAAAACCCGTAAATGTCGTATTTTATTCGTTATAGCTCCGTTTTTAGCGATTCTTTCGAGCACGTCTTTGTTATTAAAAGTTTTATCATATTAATGGTGTTTTCAAAATGTTATTTACTGATGTGAACAGTAAATTTTATAAAAATAGTTTTATAAAAGTATTTTTATACATTTATGTATAAAAATCGCCCTCGCGTATTTCATAACTCCCCCTTTTTTTTCGTTATTGATCCCAAAAAATTATATCCAATTGTTTTTGGAATACTAAAAATAAGTGTTTCTTGAAACAAAATAAACTATATATGAGTAGAAGTATTTTATAACTTGTTTTTATAAAATCTCTTTTATATCGCGTTTAATTAACGTGTAACTCGTAAACTACGTATCTTTTTTGTTATTAATCCGTTTTTCGAGTTTCTTACCTTTTTGGATCGTCCATGAGACTACTATTTTTAATCAAAATTTAAATCCACTATTTTGAATATCGAAATACAAAAACACCTCTTTATATACATCTTTTATATAATTAATTATATACACTTGTTTTTATAACCTTTCAACTTAATAAAGTTACCACAAATCCTTCACAACCTTATATATCATATGTGTTACATATAATAGTGTTCATTTGTCTATCATATGTCCAAGAGTCCATGGTATAAGTCCTTATCAACACCTTTAAATCATAACTTATTAAGTAAACCCTAAATTAACAAGTTTATACATAAACTTTTTATACATAAACCAAGGGTGTACAAGACTTATACTTCCTTTATAACATCATATTAACATCCACATAACATGTGAAAAAGTTTATCAAAGCATAATCACAAGTAAAAAATCCATTTTACATGTTAAAACATTTCCTAAATGATGATTAACTACATAGAACATATATATGCATAAAATCATAAAATCATAAAAGTAAAGATAATAAGAGTTTTAGATGACCTTAATATGATGTGTAGTGATGAACAACAAGATCCAAACCCTTGTTTAGATTATAAACCCAAGCTTTCACAACCAAGAAACCCTAATCCACAATAAAACCCTAATCTTGCAATAACTTGCTTAAACCTTGCAAATGCTTAACCAACCCTTCAAAACATCTTAGGTTATCATAGGAATGATGTAGTAATACTTGTATGGTCTTGGAAAATCAAGCTATGGATTATTTAAGAGGGGTGTTTGTTGTCGTGGCCTTCAAAGAGAGAAAAAGAGAGTATGAGTTGGTTTTTGTTAAGTGAAATGACTTGTGTGTTTACTTCTACTAGAATGGATCCTATATGTATGATATGAGTTAGACAAAGAGTGAACATGAAGTCTTTTTGGTCTTGGTCCAATTCTCTATTAGAGCAAGTAAGGAAAAAGAAGTCTTGGTTCTCTAATAGTTGAGAACATCTCATGAAACTAAGGAAGTGTGTTTTGTAGATATTTCTTTGTATCTATCCACCCATATCTGGTTTTGTATGTATATGTATGATATATTTTTGTAATTTTTGAGTATTGGGTATAATCGTGGGTATTTGTTGAAGCGTAGAGAAGTTTTGGTGGTTCCGGGAATGCCTAAGCATATTTTATCGCGAAACGTAATCAATTTACGTAACCAATAAAAATAAAATGAACAAAGTTAATAATTATCCTCAAAATAATTTCTTAACACTTGCTTGATGTAAACATTTAAGTGTTTGGTGCCTGTTTACATTGAATGATCATTTTTAGCTTACGCGATTTAACTTAACGTTTACGATTTAAAAGCAAACGCGTACAATACTAAAAATACATAGTGAATTTATTGACGTCGTAAATTACTCTAAAATACGGGGTGTTATAAGCACTCCTAGCTATAATGATGTGCGGAAATACAACTACAACTCTTAAAAATACCTCGATACTCTACTTTTCAAATTGTTCAGTGTGTTACTGTATACTGATATGTCTTCAACACGTCCCGTTAACACGATAATTAATATTGGTAGCCAATTCATCAATTAAAGCTAAATCTTTACCTTATGTTCAAGATCCAATCGTTCGGTTTGATCCTCAAATATCATTGGCAAGATCCTGCATACCTTGAACAAACTGATTGATTAGAATAATTTAAACCTTTGAAACATAAAATCATATCATAATACAAACATAAAAACGAATTAAAAACAATCAATTTTCAATTTTTACCTTCAAAACTAATGTTCTCTTTCAAGACTTTCATGAATCTTCTTTAAAACTCATACCCTAAAAGAAACAAAACGGAAAAATCATTACTTTAAACGTGATAAAGTACATTTAAAAATTATTATGATAAAACTTACTGATGTTATTGGATGTTGATTTTGAGGAACATGAATGAAGAACGGTATTTTTGCAGAGAATTATAAAAGAAGAAACAATTAATGTGAGAATTATAACTTCTATTGATTTGAAATAAATTGATATTCAAAGTTGCAGTAAAATAGGAAGGTTTTAATTTGATTTATTCGGTTACTCATTTGTTGCGAAAATTATAAAAGAAGCTATTTGACTTATCATTTTGAATCCCATAATTTTAGGTGAGCCGAAATCTTTCAATCCAATTCATTTCGTTTAGTTATGTATTTGTTTTTTAAAAACTTAACACAAGTATCATTGTGGTCTAATGGTAGTTGCAATTTCTGTGAGTGCATAGACCAGGGTTCGAATCCCTTTGTTGTCATTTTTACATATTTATTTACGATTTCATGAATTCCATGTCACGTCATATTAATTATGCATATGTGGCTTCTTAGATGCATAGGTGGCATTAGTTGGTGCATAGGTGGCTAAAAATGGAGATGAGGTGGCAATGTTTATTGATGATGTGGCATGGTTGTTGTTGAGTCATCATTCTTATATCCACTTATATATAATGTAAGATATATATATATATATATATATAGGTTGGTTAACGTGAGATAGTGTCTTAAAGTAGGAAGTATAGGAAGTAATGTAGACTGTTAGATGTATCAATCCTGATTCATTAGTAAAAAGGGATTGAAATTTTGGAAACGCGATTTGTAACTTATGAGTTATGACCGAGCGCCCGTCACTATCGGTTCTTTATCTACATTTTATTAACATCAATTTTTAAATCAATTTATTAACATCAATTTTTAAATCATTTTATCCATGAATCACTTTCGTTGTGCTCTTTTTAATACACGATTAGTAGACGAACATAATCCATAAACAATTGAAAGATTAATACACATAAGACACTCTTTCATATTTGATTCATATAATTATTGCATGAAGTGTATCGTTGTAACGGAACAACAAGAAACAATATTAATAAGTCGATATATTTCCGTCATCGTATGCATAGAAATATCTCAATTTATCTTTGTATCAGTTTATAGATGAATCTTTGTATCATCGTTTACGATGACGAAGCAACAAGAAAAAAATTGCAACAATGTACTAGGTATATCTTGATACATCTCGAAAAAAATGCTACCAAAGATAAATCGATACACACAATGACGGAACACAAGATATATTTCAATGTATTTTCTTGTTGTTCCGTCATGTATACATCGGTACAAGAACTCATATAAATTGATAGATTCATCTACAGGCAATGTATTTCCGTCATTGTATACATCAAAATATATTGAAAATATATCGACTATAAATATTGGACTCATCTAATCGTTGCATGTTCGTTATTACCGGTGAACTTAAAAAATGCATATCTTGATATATTTTGATGTATACGATGACTGAACAACAAAAAAATAATACATTAATCTGTAAATAATTGGAGATCACTTATATTCCCTCATCGGTATAACATCGAAAAATGCATATTGAATGGGAGCAAAGACAAAGCCATTTTTTTTTTTTGTTGCACAAGAAAAGAGCATTTGTTCCAAGTAAGCTTTGTGGCTAATGGAAGATAATAAATTGTAAGGAAAAAGAGAGTAAAATACCTATAATGCCCTTTAGCTATTTGTTAATCATCAGGGCCTTCATTAATTGACAAATTTCCGCTTGTCATGTTATGTATGGCTTCTTAAACAAACTCACTTTTATACTATCTCACAATGTAACCTCAAAATAAATATATAAATATATATATATATATATATAAATATAATATATAAATGATCAAATTAAGAAGTTTTTTTTAAAAAATATAAAGGATAAGAATAATTATAAATAATAATCATATAACACTTGCTTGATGTAAACATTTAATCGTTTAATGCCCGTTTACATTGTATGATCATTTTCAGTTTACGCGATTTAACTTAAAGTTTACGGTTTAAGAGCAAAAGCGTAAAACCCTAAAAATAAATTATGAATTACATAATGTCATACAATGACCTAAAATACGAGGTGTTATAGTGTGTGTGTTTATAATATGTGTTTTTAGTTTTTTATATTAGTTGTTGTTTTTTATTTTAGTTTGTATTTTAATTTAATGGAAAAAATTAGTTTGTTTGATACATTAAGAAAAAAAAAGTAGATCTAAAAAAGGTGGTGCTATTAGGGGTGTTTGTTTCATCTTATATGTAGGCTTATGAGCTTATTTGATTTTGGCTTTATATAGTATAAGTCTTAATTTTCTAGCTTATTTTGAGATTTATTGATTTATATAAGTTTATTATCTATCTATATCTTCTATATCTATACTATATAATATAATAAGGTTTTGTACAACCTTTTTAAGCTTGCAGCATTAAAATCGTAATTAATAAGATACCTTAATTAGCCAACTGTACAATAGTTTTATGCACCAATTTTATAAACGACTTCCATTGCTTTTGTACAACCTTTTTAAGCTTATTGCATTAAAATCGTAATTAATAAGATACCTTAATTAGCCAACTGTACAATAGTTTTATGCACCAATTTTATAAACGACTCCCATTGCTTTTCTACAACCTTTTTAAGCTTATTGCATTAAAATCGTAATTAATAAGATACCTTAATTACCAAACTGTACAAAAGTTTTATGCACCAAAGTTGTACACGATACATATACTTTTGTACAACATTTTCGAGCTTCTTGCATTAAAATCGTAATTAATAAAATACCTTAATTAGCAAAGTGTATAAAGTTTTAAGCTTATTAGTTGTACACGACACATATACATTTGTACAAACTTAAAAAGCTCTTCACATAAGCCTAGTAGTTGTACACGACTCATAAAAACATTCCAAAAATAAGGTTTCAATAAGGTTTAATGTTACACATTTTAATTTTAATGTAATAAAACTTCTGAAGAAAGTTTCAACCCATCTTTAATTCCATTCAAAGTTTAAAAGTTTTCAAACCCTCTAATTAATCTGTATTTTTATTAAGCATTAAATTTATCGTAACATTTTCCTTCAATACCCCGTCTAATAAAATCACGGATTCAAAAAAACATATACACAAAACTTCTTTGATACTCATCATAAACTTGCTCATCACAATCTTATTTAAATAAACTAATTCAATATTCTTCTTTGCTTTTATATCTCTTTTGATAGATGTTTTTAGGGTCTGGATTTAAATCCCGCAGTAAAACTATTTTGATGTGTTGTTTTTGTTTAGGGGTTTGATTCAATTTATCTTCTCTTGTTTATGCAGGTTAAATACAATCACCGCATCTAAGCATTTGTAAGTAATTAAAGGAGGGCACGGTGTTTGATGAAATGTTTCTACGGTCTATACAATGTCAACTATGTCGTTTTTAAAAAACACGATCGGTTTCAATAACTGTCAACCGATTCTTTATTTGCATGCTCTCTTCTTTATCAGTTTCAAAATACCATACCCTTCTTTATCAATCTCTAGTTTCAAAATCTAAAAAACACCACTCACAATTATTTCAATGTATCACTGTTACCGATTCGTCATCACAATCGCTGCTCTTTTTGTCAAGTGTAACCACAATCTCTACCGGTGAAAGAGCACAGTAGAAGGATCCGAAACATGTTTTCTGGGATTTAATGGTTAGTTGTGTTATGTGTTTCTTATAATGAATCATTTTAAAAATTAGGCATTTTTCATATCTGCTTATAGGGTTTTACTAAATTAAGGCTTACTTTGTGTGTATAGGATTTGGATCATTTGTAATGTCTAATCAGATTGAATCATAAGATTTCAAGGCACTTAAGTGATTAGTGGTAAGTCTTCTCTACGTTATAAAGACCTGTGATTATAATTTATTTAAAATCGCTTTTAGAATTAATCGAGTTAGAAGTTCCGTATTCAACAGTTTTTTTAGGTTAAATGGTTTTTTGTGGCATATGTTTATAAAGATATTGTGACATTTGAGAAATTGAGGCAATAAAAAGATATAGAAGAAAGGTTTGAGACGAGTTTTTGGGATTAGGTTAAATGTCCTCATAACATAAACTATATAGTTTGAATGTTTTGTGTAAGCTCTGTGGGGTTTGCATCAAAAATGAAAGCGTTAGTGGGTATGTGAAATCTGGTAAATTTGAATATGTTTTAGGATACTATTTTGACTAATTTGAGAGACTTATATGGTAAAGCTTTAAACTTTAGTCAAGAAACTTATGGTTGTATAGTGAAAATGGTATATTGACCAGGGAAGCATTAAATATTTAGTAAGTTTGATACTTGAAGCTTCGTAGTTAGAATCTAAACCGCGTTAGTTGATAATTATGTTGGTTATGGTATTGTAAACGCGTGTGTGAATCTTGGGTTATTAGAAAAGGCACATGGCACTCTTGAGGAAATAAATGTGCAACAGCTTTAGTTTGTTGGGCTTAGAGTTTAGGTGTCGATATTGAAAACTGTGCAGTATACCATTTTTGGTATGTAGATTAGTATTAGTTACTATAAATTTTGAAAGCTCGATTATCTACCCTTCAAAATATAGAAGCACATGAACATCCAAACTTGAATGGAAGTCTCTTTTCGCTTAGGTGATTTTAGAAGTTACAAGTTGTATAGTAGTATGCATTACTATTTTAGAAACAACAACAATTAATGAATACGCCCACAAAGAAGTTATATGAAAAAACGTGTAGTATCTTGTAACTTCAATGTAGTATCCTGTAATATTAACAATGATATCATCAAGGTGTATTAGGAATTGGTTTGCTTCATTCTAAATCATTTATTTATAAATTCTAATATTTAAGAAATTACATTTGTAGGGAGAACCTCATCTACCACATCTATTGATGGTTGATAAGTGGACAAAGTTATACTCTCAAGAATATGCAACATAACCTGCTCCTCGACTTCGTGCAGTAAAGTTTTTGCCAACTACATGTTCGTATCCGTCTTTCTATCTTGCATGGATACTAAAAAATGATCGTGTTTCCTATATATATGTTTTTGTTTCAAACCATATAACAATTATATAGAAATGGGTCTACCGGTAAAATGGGTTGAATAAGTAAAATCGGGCTAATAGGTAAAATATGATATTTTTGGCGGCTTGGTACCTTAGAAAAAAAATTAATGGTTGTGACATGAACCAAAATAAAGGAAAACTACGTTTTTAATTACTTTAAGACATTTGATTTTCTACTGTGTATTTTTGTAATTAACAATTAGATATTGGTGTATTCATGTCGTGTAGAAAATCTGTATGGTGACTGTAACCTCATATGCACCCTTCAACCACAACAAAAGCATGAAGGGAAATCCGATGCAACTACATGATTAATAAGTCTCAACTGTAACATGTGGGTCAAGGTTTTTTCTCAGATTTATACTTCACTATGTTCGCAGATATATATGTTTTGTTTTCCTACGACTTATAATGCTTTATCATGTACTACTCATTTATTGTGTCTTTGGACTTTCATAGTAGCAAATGTGGCGAAGTACTTTTATAGAGGCTTTGTTAACATGAACTTTTATAAAGTCACTTAAAACACACATGGAGCTTTACTCTTGATTGTGCAAAAATGAATTTTGTCTAGAAGGTATCAGTGTTTTAGTTGACCGACTGCTCCCATAGAGGTAGTATTCGTTTCACAATATCATGCTAATAACTTTAATATCTTTATTTAAATAAATGTTAAATTGTTTGTATTTTAAGTCTGAATAACACATAAGACTGAGTCACCTTCAAGCTGAAATAGGAAGTTTGGAACTGTTTCTAGACCTGACAGGTAACGTTTTTGTATTTGGATTTTAAATAGTTATATATATAGTTAAGTTTCTTGAATTTTATTTTGGTTTGTAATATGATTATAGGTCTGCAGTATTTGAGATGGGTAAGACTAAAGATATTGCTGCTGTTTTAAGGTCCTTGCGAGGTCCTTTTTGTTTTTTTAATGAGTTTTTTTATAATAACCGAGCATTTCAAAAGCATCATGATATTATAACAATATGAGATTTCGGATAGAATTATACAATGATATTTATTTCTTTGTTGTTTTCGGGTTGGTTGAATTCTTACTTTTTTTTCCAAATTATCATAGATGTATTCAAATCGAAGTTCTCTGGTCACCTGAAGTAACAACAAAGGCTGAATTACAAACGGAAGAATTTGAAGACAACAACGGCTCTTCGGAGTATTAGTCTCGAAGAAAAGATTTAGTACAACAACATAATTAAAGAAAGGCTAGCAGTTTTAAGGTAAAGAACGTACTTAATAGGTGTCAGGAATATTTTACCGTGCTTATTAAGGAGTAGTGAAGCAAATCGATATCCACAAACTTTCACGATAAAATTATCCTTACTTGGGTTTTGATACTTTGTGTTTGCTTGTTAAATTTGTTAGTATTTTGTCTTTAAGTCATTAATGTGAGTTTAATTTTTTATTAATAATCTTATATGTTAGCAATTATCTAAGTCATACTCGAGTATTAGTAAACGATGTTATGCAACATGTCAATGTTAATTGGTTTATATATTTTTATCATTATTTAATTTTAAAGTTTAAGCATTTATGACATCCGCAAGTCTACAAGGATATATCATGTGAATCTTTGTTGTTCGAAGTATAAGGATATATCATGTCTTTATAAAGATATCGTGACATTTGAGAAAATTGAGTCAATTCAAAAAGATGGTGCTAATGGTAAAACCCATTATGTTCACCATTAGAATTGTTTTGTGTAACTGGTCGATATGGGCGATTTTATGTAACGGGTCGATATGGGTATCTTTGTGTAACTGGTTGATATGGGTGATTTTGTGTAAAGAGTCAGGAGTTTTGTCAAACGGGTCGATATGGTTATATTTTACATGCTGAAATGGCCGGGTAACCCCAAAATCTTTTTGCTTTTAGGGCCTTAGAACTATATTAAATATGCTTATTCTTAATAATAAAGAAGTACTTATAAGTATAAACAAGCTTAAAATATTGTATTGTGTAAACGTAAAACGCCCATCTAAAAGCCCCTAAGTTTACCATAGAATGTTTTTGTGTATAACGGTCGATAAGGGGCATTTTGTGTAAACGGGTCGATATGGGGTATTTTTGTGTAACGGGCTGTATGGGTTATTTGTTAAAGAGTCGGTGTTTTTGATAAACGGGTTGATATGGAGAATTTTACATGTCGAAAATGGTCGGGTAACCCCAAAATCTTTTTGCTTTAGGGTCTTAAAATTATATTATTAGGTTTATTCTTATAATTAAGAAGTACTTATAAGTTATAACATGCTTACAATATGCATTTATGTACATATTGACAAAATCACTCATCATGCTAAATTTCTAATTTATATGAATGTACATATATTCTCCTAAATAATTACTTTATTTCATTGGACCGTAAAAAAACGACAAAGAAGTTTTGATAGATGTGCCCGACGAAATTATTATAGATGCGGTTGATGACCGAGTAATGTCTATTATCGATTTTACTTATCCACACATTTTGTATAACATAAATGATCTGTCATACTTCCAAGAAAAGACCATTCTTACTCCAACGAATGAAGCCGTGTACACTATAAACGATAATTTGTTGGAGAAATTTCTTGGAGAAGAAACGGTTTACTTAAGTTGCGACAATATAGATAAAACTAAACGTGACGCCGCCATAGATCAATCCATTTTCTCACGAGAATTTATGAATGGATTGAAGTTCTTACGTGTTCCAAACCACAGACTTGCGTTAAAAGTAGGAGTCCCGATAATGTTATTGAGAGATTTGATCAATGCAAATGAAATTGTGTAAAGGACAAAAATGACTCCAAAGTTTTAAATTAACACAAATTTTATTAGTGCACCAATCATTAGATGGTACAAACTTTAGAAAAAAAGGATTATCAGACCGAGGTTTAGAATTACTCTGTCCTATAAACGTATACTACTGCTTAAGATCATCCTCTGTCATTTTCATTTGCCATGACAATTAACAAGAGTCATGGTCAATCACTTTCAAAAATTGGTTTGTACTTGCTACATTCTATTTTCACACATGGACAACTTAGGTTGTTGCTTATTTTAACCGGGAGAAATTGTCCCCCTATTCCCCAAAAAAAAACATATACGTTGTTGTTTCACAGGAGTTAAAAGCAAAGAGGTTGAAGGTTTTCGTTTGTGATGAGGATGGTAATATCTCTAAAACTACTACACATGTTGTTTATATAGAAGTACTTCAAGGTTCAATAGGTATGTACAATATACATATGACATATTTTATACCATACTTTAAATTTTAATATATTATCAATCACTACCTACTTTTAATTACATTTTCTATGGACTATTAGGTGTTCACGGAACAGACATTGGTTATTAACTTGATTAGCGGTCACATACGTCATTTGTTATTCAAGACCATCAAATTTTGAGACGACAATACATGGACGTTTATTTATTTAATTTTTACAAACTCAAATGTTTATCTAATAATTCACTTATTATCTGATTATTTCTTTCATATGTTAATAGAAGCAGTTTATGTTCGGTGTTTTTCTTACTTTACTTATGCACATAACTTCTTACAAAATAAATTCTTTAAAATACACCCGGAGTTACACGGGTCTTTAAGCTAGTGTGTGTGTGTATATATATATATATATATATATATATATATATATATATATATATATATATATGTGTGTGTGTGTGTGTGTGTGTGTGTGTGTGTGTGTGTGTCGGAGTTTATCCGAAAATCACCACAACTTCTCCAAGGGTCTAATCTAACATATCTCCGTTTAGTGCCCCATCAAACAACAAATCTAACTATCCTAATCCTATCGAACACTTCAACAACATCTATAACTTTTGAAAAAGACACTCAATGCCCCTTAAAAATAAAATACTGAAATTCTAGAGTGTGTACCATTTCACAATTACGGAGTATAATTTAAAACTATCATTATTTTTTGGTATGTATTAAGCCATAATAGAATTTGTCAAAAGCTTTCAACAGAAGGAAATAAAAATTCGGCCAAAAAGCATCAAACTAATAAGAGACCTATTTGCAGCTTCAATTCCATTCAAGTTTCAGGTATTGATTTTCTTATTTTTGTGTTAATTTAAGTATTTGCAAAATTCATTCCTTAATTGTATACACTGCCATTATGTCAAATCTTATATGTAAACTTTCAATCGGTTTTGTTTTTCAAGGATAATTTCCGTTTCTTCTTGCAAATCATGATGTATGATTCACTGTAGTTCGCAAATTATGACTTTTTTATGATTGATTTCTTCTATTTATTTTTTTGTTTTACAGATTAGGTGTTAACTTTTATGAATCCATCAATTCAACCATCTAAAAAGGTATGTGCCTTTTGAGTTTATTGTCTATTTGAAAAGTTCCTGTGTATGTGCATAGAGTGTTTGATAAAATGCCTAATTGATATTATTATTGATAAGAGCACTTTTCGTTGAGATTATACTTTTAATATTGATAAGAGCTAAACTGAACCGTTTGGTTGGTATAAATGTTATCAGGTTATAATAAGATGCAACTCACATTATATGATCATACCGTGAAAGTGTTATCAGGTTATTGGTAAGTATGTATGAAACTTTATAAGTTGTTGATGTATAATATTATGATAAATTTTGTAAAAAGAAACTTTTTAATGGAACTTTAGAATCATTATATTTGATGATGTTGTGTGTCCATTTTCAGGTTATGATACCAGCTACATATTGGGTGACTTACTTGGAGATTTCAAGGTTTGTTGACGCGACACCCGTTGTAGACATAAGTATTTTATAAGGAGAATTTAATGCTATAAAGTTTTTAAATAGAAAATAGAAATACCATTCCCATCTTTAAAGCTGGTGTGTTTGAAAGGGAATCTGGTTCAGTCTTTGAAGCTGGTGTTTTCGAAAGGGTACATGTGTTACAAAATGTTTAACACAACTCACATTGATGAGGCTATTGCGTTTTAGTGCAGAGCAGAGAGGGTAAACTTAATGTGTAATTCATTTTCATTCAGTGATTTTCGCTAAAGGTTAGTTGCAATATCAAATCAAATCAAACCCATATGATTTAGGCTTGCACTCAATATACTATTGTTTGTTTTTGAGCTCAAATGAATAATATGTGCAGGTTTTGTTAAATGCTATTTTTCGTTGGGAAAGTTTTGTTAAATGCCATAAACTTTTGTAAGGCGTTCAATGCATGGAAGGATCCCATCTTTTCAGATAGCTTCGGTATGGATAGGTGGAACACTCTCGTGTATGTTTACCTCTATATTAGTTGGATATATGTTGTTTTGTCTTCTTAAATATTCAGTGGGTAGGCTACGAGTACGATCAGTCAAATTTTTTGTTAATGAAACCAGTGGTCTTGCAATACAATTGTAGCTCCTTTTTACAACCTTTTCAAGAATATCATCCAGTAATTGGACAACTAACGCCCCTAAACCAGAACAACCATAGCTTGAGTTAGAGTAAATCTTTTACAACAACAAGCCTTTTATTTTTTAATGCACTGAGTGCAAGTAATGTTTTGATTAGGATGTTGATGAAGAGTCGTTGGGCACTAAAACAGCAAGCGCGTCTCATGGAGGTACATGTTCCAAAAGAAGTCGGGTTGCTGAAGTTCAGAATTTGTTTGAAATGGTGAGCAAATTCATCTATTTTGTTGGGAATAAATCTTCATAAGAGTTAATACTGCCAAGATATAACTAACAGTACTAATGGAGTTAGTACTACCAGTACAAACTTAGTACTGCCAGTTAGTTAATACTGCTAGAAGAAAGATTAATACTGCTGATGGTCGAAGCTGCTGACTTGGAGATAAGGATGCAAAGAGAAAAATAAGGAATGTATATCTGTTATACTTGTATTTGAATTGTAACAACTTCCAAATAGTTTGGCATTTATCTTGTAAAGGACTCCTTGTGTGTATAAAAGGAGATCCTAGTTTAAGGTTTAACATAGGTCGTTTATGCTTAAGAGATTTAGATACATTCTAGAGAAAGAATAGCTTCAAGGTTTGTAACCCTAGTACTACAAGAGTACTCGTATTATTCTAATAATATTGAAGCAGTTTGTGGTTTATTCATTGTTCTTTGGTTGTTACTGTTCCATTGATAATTACCTCTAGAGTATCAAAGTGTAGATTCCGCATACACTTTGGTATACAAACAAAGTCTCAATCATTGTTATTTTGGATTCATCCAAGGTAACAAACACTTTACAACGTAAAGAATCGATCAAGGCGTGGGATCAACAAGTGGTATCAGAGCTTGTGCTTTGAGAAACTTTGATCTAGGTGTAATAGAGTTTGAAAATTCTCAGAACAATGCGTTGGCAAAGCTTCCCATGCTCAAACTCAGGGAGTATGAGATGTGGGAGATAAGGATCAAATAGTACTTTCAGATTTAGGATTATGCTCTATGGGAGGTCATAGAGAATGGGAATTCGTGGGTACCTATTCCTGTTACAGCAACAGAAACTGGTCCATCAACAGGATTGAAGATGACTGTGCCTTCTACTACTGAAGAAAAGATTTGTAAAAAGAATGATGTAAAGGCCAGAAGTCTTCTGCTCATGGCACTGCCCAATGAACATCAACTTACCTTTGACCAGTATGTTGATGCTCAATCATGTTTTCTGCCATTAAAGCTCGATTTAGAGGGAATGAAGCAACAAAGAAGACACAAAAGGCCCTACTGAAGCAATAGTATGAAAACTTTAATGCTTCAAGCTCAGAATCACTTGATTCTATCTTTAACAGGCTTCAAAAGCTTGTTAGTAGATTGGCAATTCTGGGTGTACTGCTACCAGTACTAATAATATTAATACTCTTAACCCTGAAGTTAGTACTGCTACCACAAAGGTTAATACTGCTAGTACTGAAATTTGTACTGCTAGCTTTAGTGGTGCCACGGTATATGCCTTTTTATCCACTCAACCAAAAGGGTCTCAACTAGTTCATGAAGACCTTGAGCAACTTCATGATGATGATTTGGAAGAAATGGATTTAAAATGGAATATGACACTACTAAGCATGAGGGCAAGAAAGTTCAATCAGAGAACTGGAAGGAAAATCATCATTGATGGAAGCAATACTGCTGGATATGATAAATTAAAGGTAGAATGTTTCTACTGCCATTAAATGGGAC
>BQNB010063066.1:0-31886 GCA_026074375.1 Tanacetum coccineum
ATGGTGATCTTGTTAAACCCTAACTCATAGAGACTTTAGCCACTAACTGCTTAATGGCAATTCATATACTAGTAGTCCACAAACCAAGTCTTTACCAATTAATTAAGAACGTACTCATTGATCCTAATGGTCACATGTCGGTCAAACTAAGCTCATAATCTAAAGGCAAAAATAGGTTATTATTCGTGATCCTATTGGTCTAGATGTATAAATTACTATATAGAGAGTCATCCCGACATCTAGATTACTTGGTCCGTATCACTAGATCCAGTTGAATGATAGGTTGCATATAAAAGCACATAAACAAGTATATACTGATAACCATAAACAAGTATTCAATGATAAATTAAGTAATCGAGATAAACAAACCATTCAAATCTTTATAATAATGGCTAATACCAGAAGGTATTAGCCTTCAAACATTATAATCATTACAAGAGTAATAATTCAACTAAGGTAAACTAACCGAGTTAACGAATGATACCAAAAACTAAACGATTACAAGAGTATAGGATATTACAAAGTGTTTCCTATGGAATTAATTACGTTGCTCGACCTTTTCTGCACTTCTTCTCTTTCGAAAATTGACTTTTATGGATAAGGTATCAAAAATATGATTTTGCACACTGAAAACTCATTTTTAGGTTTTATATTTATAAGGACTGGAATTTGGTCAATATGACGTATTGACTGAGGTCAATACGACGTATCGGGGGTTTCCTAGAGTAGGGACCTGTTGGAATTGAAGGCTTCTGAAGTTACTACTATTAGTTTTGGAAGTTAATACTACTGGTTCAAGATTGTGCTGCTGTTGAAGTTTAAAGAAAATAGTCTAAGTTATTAGTACTGCTAGCTATAATAGTTAGTGCTGCCAGTACATTGTTAGTACTGCCAGTATAGTTAGTATTGTTAGTTAATACTTAGTGTTGTTAGTCTTGTATAGTTAGTACTGCTATTATGATATGCATGAGTTAAATTAGGAATAGATATGCATTATCATTATACGCGTTTTGTAAGCCCATTAGGGTTTCCTTGGTGTATAAAAGGAACCCTAAGGCATAGATCAACATAGATCAGTCTTTCATAGTTTTTCATAGCTTCAAGGTTGTAAACCCTAACACTGTCAAAGAGTGTTCGTATTAATATATTGGAGCTTATTGTTTTGGTTATATTTATGTGTGTTAAACATTCATTACTATTATTCTTCTTAGTGGTATAAACTAGATTCCACATAGTTTATATCATACACTCAAAGTTTCATTCTTAGTACCTTTGGATTTATCCAAGGATACTAAACCTTACATCAAGCTAAGGAGTTAAAGATCTATTCATTGGGATCAACAAGTGGTATCAGAGCTTGTTGTGAAGCTTTGAATAAGAAGAAACCAACAACACATACAAGATCTAATTCTCAGTGATAACATAGAGGCAGGAACTACTTCTACAACTCTGACTGCAAAACTCCCTATCCTCAACCCAGGGGATTATGATCTCTGGTTAATGAGGATAGAACAATACTTTTTCATGACTGATTACTCCCTATGGGAAGTAATTAAAAATGGTAACAAAGTGCTGAAGAGAACTGTTGGAGAAACTGAGCAGGAATATGAACCTACTACTGCAGAAGAAAAGAAGGACATGATGAATTAGATGAAAGCTAGAGGAACTCTGTTGATGGCACTCCTAAATAAGGATCAACTGAAGTTTCATTCATATAAAGATGCAAAATTTCTCATGGAAGCCATTGAGAAGAGGTATGCAGGAAACAAGGAATCCAAGAAAGTTCAGAGAACTCTACTCAAGCAACAATATGAGAACTTTGCAGGATCAATTTCAGAGACAATGGATCAAACTTTTGATAGGTTGCAAAAACTTATCACTCAGTTAGAGATTCAAAGCGAAGTTATTACTCAAGAGGACATGAACTTAAAATTGTTGAGAAGTCTTCCATCTGAATGGAAGACTCATGCTTTGATATGGAGGAACAAATAGGAAATTGAGACCATCAGTTTGGATGACTTATACAAAAACTTAAAGATATATGAACCTAAAATCTCAGGATCATAAAGTACAAGTCAAAATCCATAAAATGTGGCTTTTGTGTCCTCTAACAGCACTAACAGCAATAGCAGCACAAATGAAGCAGATAACACTGCTTATGGAGTTAGTGCTACTTATACTCAAAGTAATCCTACATTTGGAGATAACCTTAGTGATGTTGTGATCTGTGCTTTCCTAGCTAGTCTGCCCAATTCTCCTCAACTTGCACAAGAGGATCTAGAACAAATTGATCCCGATGATCTAGAAGAAATAGATTTACAATGGGAAATGACCATGCTGACAATTAGAGCTAGGAGATTCATTAAGAGGACATGCATGAAGCTGGATGTAAATGGTCAAAGAGTTGGATTTGACAGGACTAAAGTGGAGTGCTATAATTGTCATAAAAATAGTCACTTTGCAAGAGAATGTAGAGCTCTTAGAAATCAGGAAAGTAGAGGAAGAGAGATTAATAGAAGAATTGTGACAGTGGAAACTCCTACTGAAAATGCCTTGGTTGCTCAAGATGGAATTGGAAGGTATGACTGGAGCTACCAAGCTGAGGAAGAGCATCCTACAAACTTTGCATTGATGGCACATACATCTTCAGGAAGTTCTTCCAATTCAGATTCTGAGGTAGATTCTTGTTCTAAATCATGTGTAAAAGCTTATGCTACTCTCAAAGAACAATATGATAGTTTGTCTTCAGATTACAAAAGGGCTCAATTTAATTTAGTATCTTATAAAGCAGGTTTAGAATCAGTAGAAGCTATACTAGCTCACTATAAGAAAAATGAGGCCGTGTTTGAAGAAAGCATTAATGTTTTAAAACTTGAAGTCAAACTAAGAGACACTGCTTTAGTTGAAAACAAAAAGAAATTGGAAAAAGCATAAAAAGAGAGATAAGTTAAAACTAACATTAGAGAAGTTTCAAAATTCATCTAAATCTTTGAATAATTTGCTGGAAAGTTAAGTTATTGACAAGTTTAAAACTGGACTAGGATATAATGCAGCTTCTTCTACTGCAGCTTCTCCTGCAGTAGAAAGCTTTGTGAATTCATCTGAGATGTTAGAAAATCAGGAGAATAATAAGTCCAAATCTGATAAGGGATATCATGCAGTTCCCCCACCTTTTACAGGGAATTTCATACCTCGCAAACCTGATCTAACATTTATGGATGAAATAGTTGAAAGTGAGAATATGGATGTTACTACTATTGTTACACCTAGTAATGTTAAGACAGTTGAGTCAAATCTTGAGTCTGCTGGTGTAAAAAGTAATGGTGATGCAGTAGAACCTAAAACTGTTAGGAAGAACAGCTTTAGACCTCCAGTCATTGAGGATTGGAATTCTGATGATGATAGTGAGGTAGAATTTATACCTAATGTTGAAAATAAATCTGTTAGACCTAGCACTGAAAAGATAAAATTTGCTAAGTCTGCTAGGGAAACACCTAAACAAAACAAACAGTATCCTAGAGGAAACCAAAGAAACTGGAACAATCTTATGTCCCAAAGACTAGGAAGTGACTTTAAAATGATTAATAAAGCTTGTTTTGTTTGTGGTAGTTTTGAGCATCTCCATTATGTGTGTGATAAAAAGGTTATAAGACCAGTGTGGAACAACTCAAGTAGGGTGAATCACAAGAACTTTGCTAATAAAATGACTCACCCTCACCCTAATAGAAGATTTGTTCCACAAGCAGTATTAACCAAGTCTGGCAAAATTAATACTGCTGGTGCAAGTGTTAATACTGCTGTCAGACCAGTTAATACTGCTGGCTCAAAACCAACTGTGAATCATCCTAGACCAATATCAAATGCTTATAAAAAGGGATATTCACAAGTCACAAGGCCATTTAACAAGTATTCAGAATACAAAAACAGTATTTTCAATAAAAAGGTTAATACTGTCAGGGTAAAAGATACTACTGCTAGGGATAGAGCAGTAGTAAGTGAAAACAAGGGAAAAGGGGTTAATGCTGTTAAGGCCTCAGCATGCTGGGTTTGGAAAGCCAAAAATAGTAGTGCATCAAATACTTTCAAGAAATATTCTTACATTGATGCACGAGGCAGATCCAAGTCTATAATGGCTTGGATCCCCAAAAGAGTCTAATTCTCTTATTTTATGTGCAGGGCAACCCACAGCAGAAGGAGTACAAGGAAAAAGGAGTTATTGACAGTGGTTGCTCAAGGCACATGACTGGAAACAAATGCTATCTTACTGAATATGAAGATTATGATGGTGGTTTTGTTTCCTTTGGAGATGGTAAAGGTAGAATTTCTGGAAAAGGTAAAATCAAAACAGGAACATTGGATTTTGATAATGTGTACTTTTGTAAGGAGCTTAAGTATAACTTGTTTAGTGTGTCACAAATATGTGACAAAAAGAATAATGTTCTTTTTACTGACACTGAATGTCTTGTCTTATCTTCTGACTTTAAGCTACTTGATGAAAGTCAAGTCTTGCTGAGAGTTCCAAGAAAGGATAACATTTACAGTGTTGACCTAAAGAGTGTTGTTCCCACTAAAGGTTTAACTTGCCTCTTTGCTAAGGCCACAATTGATGAATCCAATTTATGGCATAGGAGGCTTGGTCACACAAACTTTAAAAACATGAACAAACTTGTGAGGGGAAACCTTGTTAGAGGTTTGCCTTCAAAGATTTTTGAAAATGACCATTATTGTGTTGCTTGTCAAAAAGGAAAGCAACATAAAGCCTTCTATAATGCCAAACTTATGAACTCAATCAGCAAACCCTTACATATGTTTCATATGGATCTATTTGGTCATACAAATATTAAGAGTTTAATGAAAAAGTCTTATTGCCTAGTTGTCACTAATGACTTTAGTAGATTTTCTTGGGTATTCTTTTTGGTCACTAAGGATGAGACTAGTGGGATATTAAAGACCTTTATAATAGAAATAGAAAATCAACTAGACCATGAAGTAAAAGTTATTAGAAGTGACAATGGAACTGAGTTCAAAAATAGTGTAATGAATCAGTTCTATAAGATGAAGGGGATTAAGAGGGAATTCAGTATTGCTAGGAATCCTCAGCAGAATGGTGTTGCTAAGAGGAAGATTAAAACGCTGATAGAGGCTGCAAGAACTATGTTAGTTGACTCTAAGTTACCAACCACCTTTTAGGCTAAAGCAGTTAACACTGCTTGCTATGTGCTAAATAGGGTCTTAGTCATTAAGCCTCATAACAAGACACCTTATGAACTTATTCATGGAAGAACCCCATTGATAGACTTCATAAAACCTTTTGGGTGTCCTATTACCATCTTAAATACCAGGGATCATCTAGGCAAGTTTGATGGAAAAGCTGATGAGGGATTTTTTGTTGGGTACTCTGTGGTTAGCAAGGCTATGAGAGTATTTAACAAGAGGATCAGGATAGTTGAAGAGACCTTAAACATTAGATTTCTTGAAAATGCACCTAATGTGACAGGAAATGGACCAGACTGGCTTTTTGATGTTGATTCTTTGTCAAAATCTATGAACTATGTACCAGTTATTGTAGAAAATCAAACTAATGGTATTGCAGGAAAAAGAGATAACATTGCTGCAGGTCAAGCTAAAAAGAAGATAGAACCTGAACAAGAGTACATTCTAATACCTATCTGCACAACTGATCCATTAATCTCTCAAGATCCTAAGGTCAATGAAGAAGATGCCGAAGAGAAGCCTACTAAAATGGATGAAAGTGGAGCTTCAGATAAAGATGGGGAGGATGATCAAGCCACAAGAAGTGAGTTTGAAAGGCTACTTCAACAAGAAAAGCAGATTGTACATACTAACAACACTAATAGTATTAATACTGTTAGTACACCTATTAGTATTGCTGGACCATCTTGTACTGATGATGATCCATCATCTCTAGTCAATGCTGCTGAAGCTTCTAATGCATTTGAGGAACATCTATTTGAACAATTTTCTCCTTTTAAAAATGCATTTACACTTCCACCTATTCTAAATATGACTCCAATAAATGATACTATAATTTTTGGTAATGCTTATGATGATGAAGATGTGGGTGCAGAGGCTGACCTCAACAACTTGGAGACAACCATGAATGCCAGTCCTATTCCCACAATAAGAATTAACAAAGATCATCTAATTGAGCTAATAATTGGAGATTTACACTCAGCTCCATAAACAAGAAGGATGTCATAACAAAATCTTAAAGAATATGGTTTGGTGAGCAATATTAACAAGAAGAGAAGAACTAATCACAAAGATTATCAAAACTGCTTATTTGCTAGTTTTCTCTCTTAAAAAGAACCCAAGAAGGTGATTCAAGCTCTGGAAGATCCAAGCTGGGTAGAAGCAATGCAAAAGGAGCTTCTATAATTTCAACTTCAGAAGGTTTAGACACTGGTAGATTTACCTAATGGCAATAGGCCAAATGGGTCTTCAGAAATAAAAAAGATGAGAGAGGAATTGTTTTCAGAAATAAAGCAAGACTGGTTGCACAAGGTTACACCCAAGTAGAAGGCATTGATTATGATGAGATTTTTGCTCTTGTTTCTAGGATAGAAGCAATCAGGTTATTTTTGGCCTATGCATCATTTATGAGGTTTATTGTGTACCAGATGGATGTGAAGAGTGCCTTCTTATATGGTACTATTGAAGAGGAGGTATATGTTTGCCAACCTCCTGGTTTTGAAGATCCACATTTTCCTGACAAAGTGTATAAGGTAGAAAAAGCTTTATATGGTCTACACCAAGCTCCTAGAGCCTGGTATGAGACCTTGTCTACCTACTTAATTGAAAATGGATTTAGAAGAGGCACTATTGATAAGACTTTGTTCATCAAGAAGGACAAAGGTGATATCTTGTTAGTACAAGTGTATGTTGATGATATCATCTTTGGATCCACAAAGAAGTCTTTATGTGATGAGTTTGAAGGGTTGATGCACAAGAGATTCCAGATGAGTTCTATGGGGGAACTCACTTTCTTCTTAGGGTTACAAGTACAACAGAAGAAGGATGGAATCTTCATTAGCCAGGACAAATATGTGGCTGAAATATTAAAGAAGTTTGATTTTGCCACTGTGAAAACAGCAAGCACTCCTATGGAGCCTAACAAGGCATTGGTCAAGGATGAAGAAGCTGACAATGTGGATGTTCATTTATACAGATCAATGATTGGATCATTGATGTACTTAACAGCTTCTAGGCCTGACATAATGTTTGCTGTGTGTGCTTGTGCAAGGTTCCAAGTTACACCTAAAACCTCACATCTTCATGCTGTGAAGAGGATCTTTAGATACTTGAAAGGTCAACCTAAATTGGGCCTTTGGTATCCTAGAGATTCACCATTTGACTTGGAAGCTTTTTCAGATAGTGATTATGCTGGTGCTAGCCTTGACAGGAAATCCACAATAAGAGGTTGTTAATTTCTTAGCGAGAGGTTGATTTCATGGCAATGTAAGAAGAAGACTATTGTTGCAAATTCTACTACTAAAGCAGAGTATGTTGCTGCTGCTCATTGCTGTGGATAGGTGCTATGGATCCAAAATCAAATGCTTGATTATGGGTTCAACTTCATGAACACCATGATTTATATTGATAATGAAAGCACCATTTGCATTGTGAAGAATCCAGTATTTCACTCTAAAACCAAGCATATAGAGATAAGGCACCATTTCATCATAGATTCTTATGAGAAGAAGTTGATTCAAGTGATCAAGATTCACACAGACTACAATGTTGTAGATCTTCTCACAAAGGCATTTGATGTTAGCAGGTTTAACTTTCTAATTGCTAACTTTGGATTACTTAATCTCTGAAGTATTGTTTGAGGGGAGGTTTAACAGTTCTTAACTTTTATTCATGGGTTATGCATAAATATGGATCCTCATGAATTCTCACATGTCTATCTAGTCTTTTCTAGTGTGCTTGTGATGAATAGAGGCATGTTGTTGTATAATTATTGAAGACAGAGTTAAAACTGTTAAGGAAAATATTAATACTGCTAAGTATAATTAGTACTGCTAGTTATACTTAAGACTGCTAGTTAAAACTGTTAGTCATAATCAAAACTGTTAAACAAGAAAACACTTTGGATTGTGTATTCTTGGTTTTGGACTAACATTTGCAGGCTAAGCATATTGAGTACCTAATTGAGGGAAGGCTTATGATGTCAATATGCAGTCAAGAATTGATGAAAGGACATGCAACATCAAACATAAGTGTGTGATGAGTCAAACACCTAGGCAAATCAAAAGAGGTCAGGATACCAAGATACCTCAGTCTAGTGGTCCCCCTTAAAAAGGTTGGTGATGAGGCTGTCCATAAGGAGTTGGGTGGCAGAATGGAAAGGGCTGTCACTACTGCTTCTAGCTTAGAAGCAGAGCAGGTTAGTGGTAACATCAATAGGACCTAATCCATGGCAACACTTAAAGAACCAAGTTCTTAGGGAACTGGTTCAGGTAGTGGTCCCAGGTGCCAAGATACCATATTGGAGGTGTAGATGCTCAAACTAGGTTTAAGACTACATCTAAATAGTCCAATGATCCACCTCTCTCAACAGTTAACACACTTGGAAGTAGGGAGGACATTATGCAACTAATGGAATTGATGGCACATTATACAAAATTGTCTGATATAGTGAGCAAAAATAAAAGAGAGATGTGTGAACAAAAACAGAAAGAGTGACTTAGTGAGAAAAAGAAATGAGAGATATTGTGAGATAAAAAATAGAAAGAGAGCTTGTGAGAATCTAAATTTATGATGGAAATGCTTGTTGAAACAACATTGGTGTTTATACTGCTAGACATAAACATAATACTGCTAGTATTAAGTTAGTACTGCCAGGTGTGTAAAGTTAATACGGCTGGGCTTAAAGTTAGTACTGTTAGGCTAAAATTAGTACTGGTGGGTGACCGTTAGTACTGTTTGAGGTATAACATAATTTTCTTAATTAATTAATAACCGTTGAGATATTTTCGCCAACAACTTGCTTATAAGGGTCTATGATTTGGAAAATTCTTGATATTTCTTTCTCTTATAAGTTTTCTTTGAGATAAAGATTCAATCTTATTAAGTCGGTCAAATCAAAACCCTAAGCGCTCTCTATAAAATCTCAATTAACCTTACCAAACTCTCATATTCTTATCAACGATCATAAACCCAGAACCCTTATTATAACTTAATCAATCATGGCTAATTTGGAGTTCTGTGATACCCACAACATGGTTGCTTACTTACTCAAACCAGAAGGAAATGAAGATTTTCACTAGATAGTAGATTTTCTCCATACAAGTCACATAAAGTTTGCTCTTATTGAAAATCCTACAATCTATACTTCACTCATTCAACAGTTTTGGCAAACTGCTTCCACAAGCACACTTGAAGATGGAGAAGTGGAAATAACTGCAACCATAGATGGCTAACTCAAGACTATTACTGAAGCATCTCTTAGAAGATATCTCAAGTTAGAAGATGCTAGTGGTATTAGTTCACTACCTAATACTGAAATTTTTGAGCAGCTTGCTCTTATGGGGTATGCTTCTGATTCTGACAAGTTGACCTTCCAAAAGGGTCACTTTTCCCCTCAATAGAGATTCTTAATACATACTATTCTTCATTGCTTTAAGCCCTTTAGAAGGACTGCTTTGGAGCAGTTCCAGTAGCAGCATGAGCAACTGCTAATCATTTGCCTGGCCCAAACAGGACTATCCCCCCAACTTTTCTAAAATGGATTTTGAGGGATGGTTAAAAATTTAGACAGTATGGTTTAAATCTTGATGTTCTCATATCTCATTCAAATCCTTTTGAACAAGCATAAAAGAAATCTTCTCCCTCACAAACAAACTTATGTTGCTCCTAACCTCACACAAAAACTATTTAGCAACATGAGAAGGGTTTCCAAAGGTTATATTGGGGTAGACATTCCACTATTTCCAAGCATGCTTGTTCAAGGTCCAATTTAACAGAGTGAAGGGTCAACAATCCCGGTTGAGCCCCATCTCACACATACTAGTGCTCCATCCACCTCACACCCATCAACTTCAACACCATCTATGCAAACTACCCATGATACAGAAGAACCTGCTAGTTTTTTTTTTTTTTTTTTTCTTTTTTTATTTTTTTCATTTTCTTTTTTTTTGTTCTATGGGCCCCATGATTTATCTCACCCAAGGGTTCAATCACTTGGCAGTGATGAGGGCAGTTTGACACTTAATGAATTGATAGTTCTTTGTACCACATTATCCAAGAAAGTGGGGTATTTGCAATCTGACTTAAAGCAGACAAAACTAACATATGGTACTGCTTAAACTAAGCTTATCATGAGGGTGAAGAAGTTGGAACACAAAGTCAAGTTAAGGCAACCTAGAAGAAGGACAAGAGTGGTTATATCTGATACTGAAGAAGATTTGGAGGATCCTTCCAAATAGGGGAGGAGAATTGCTAAGATTGATCAAAACCCCTCTATTTCATTGGTACAAGATGAAGGAACTTCATGGATTCAAGAGGATGCTGAGATTCAGACAAGGACTAGTGTTGATACTGAGATACTTTTAGATCAAGAAGAGCCTACTGAACTAGTGGAAGATCTTGGTAGTGGTGAAAAGGGTAAAAAAGAAATTAGTTCTGCTGGTGTTAGTACTGCTAAAGCAGAACTTAGTACTGTTAGAGCAGAACTTAGTACTGTCATTCCTGAAGTTAGTACTATTGCTAAAAATTTAAAGAATATCGAAGGAGGCAGAAGAGAAAGATAAGGAATCTTTTTGATAGGAAGATGATCTGATTCAGAGAAGAGACAAAGAAGCAACTAGAGCGGTAAAGACTTAGGCATAAAGAAGCTATTAGATTGCAAGAACAGATTAATGAAGAAGAAAGACAAAGGATTGCCAGGGATGCAGAAATAGCTAAACATATACAAGAAGAAATTGATATAGTAAGACAAGAACAAGAAGTTGAACCTGAAGCTAATCAAGCTCATGATATTGATTGGAGTGATCCTGCTGTGCTAAGATATCATGCACTTCAAAATAGATCTTTCTCTGTAGTTGTAGTAAAAAGAACATGTACATGTATTTGAAAAATTAGGGAGGATACAAGCAGAGTCATTTCAAGGGAATGAGCTATGAAGATATTAGACTTATATTTGAAAGAGTATGGGTTCAAAATCATGCTTTTGTACCTAAGGATTCTGAGATTGAAAAGGAAGTGATGAAGAGACCTGGATTTGATTTTCAACAAAAGTCTATTAATAAGAATGATAAAATTAAGCAAGCAGGAAGTAGTAAAAAGAGATCAAGAGAAGATTCTGATGAAGACAATGCCAAGAAACAAAAACTAGAGGATGAGGCTAAGAAAGAGGAGCTTAAAGCTAGTATAGATATAGCTCCAAGGGATGATGTTGCTATTGATGTTGAATCTTTGGCCACTAAATACCTAATTGTTGATTGGAAGACACATGTTTTGACAGAAAATATGATGTATTATCAAATCATCAAAGCAGATGGAAGTTCTAAAAATTACAAAATATTCAGTGAAATGCTTGATGATTTTGATAGGCAAGATGTGATGGATCTACACAGACTGGTACAAGAAAGGTATGATACAACAAGTCTAGAAGGATATGACTTGTTACTTTGGGGAGATCTGAAGATCTTATTTGAGCCTAATGAAGAAGATGAAATATGGAAGAATCAACAAGACTACAACTTGATAAGTTGGAGATTATTTGACTCATGTGGAATTCATATATTGTTGATGCATACTGGAATTGCTATTCACATGATGATAGAGAAGAAATATCCTCTTACTCAAGAAATGCTTTCAAGGATGTTAAGTAGAAGACTAGAGGTTGATCAAGAAAGTGAAATGGCATTTAAACGTCTCAGGTTTATAAGGTCACAACTTCAGAAGTAGAAGAATGTTTGGAAGAATCCTCTCATAAAGGTTTAATTCAAGAAACTTGATGATTTGATGGTAAATCACAAGTTTAGGGGAGGATTGTTGGGAATTAAACTCATTAGACTTAGTACTGCCAAGTCAAAGTGTTAGTACTGCTTAAGTCATAACTAGCAGTATAAACCAGTTAGTACTGCTAGAAGAATGTTAGTACTGCTAGGTATAAGTTAGTACTGCTAGTACTAACTTAACACTGCCGAAGAGATTAATACTGCTGATAAAGATTGAAGACTGCATGAAGATAAAGACATGTAAAGAGATATGTATTAGTTATCTTGTGTATATTCTATATATTTAGAAAGATATGCATATAAGTTTAATGCTTTAGAATATTCATAGTTATCTTGTAAATGACTCCTTGGTGTATAAAAGGAGGTCCTAGGGTATAGAATTAAAGGTACCAAAAATGAGTCATTGTCATAGCTTCAAGGTTGTAAACTCGAACACTATCAAGAGTGTTCATATTAATAAATTGGAGCTTTTTGTTTATTTTCTGTGTGTCAAACATACATTGCTGTTATTCTTTTTGGTGGTATAAACTAGATTCCGCATAGTTTATATCATACACTCAAAGTTTCAATCTTAGTGTCTTTGGATTTATCCAAGGATACTAAACCTTACATCAAGCTAAGGAGTTAAAGATCTATTCATTAGGATCAACAAGGCACGAGGTGCGAGGGATACATTGGTGGTTTTGATTTGGATGTCATGCATTAAAGATTTTGTCGCATTACATTTTGTATATCTGTTATGGGCTAGAAATCTTTGTATTTTGAACAAGTAAACGAGTGAAGCTGCGGGCTTTTATAACAAACAATTTGTTAAATCCAATGTATCAGTTTTAAACGGCTTTAAATGGTCGTTCTTATATATATTTTGTGTTATTGATCTATGAAGAACCACCCCTGACCCATATTTCGTTGCTACCCAATTTGGGGGTGTTACAGATTGGTATCAAGAGCCAAGGTTATAGAGAACTAGGTCAAATGTTTTTGCTGGACTATAATCATTTTCAAACATTCCATTCATACAAAGGAATTTTCACGGGACATATATACATACACTACTTGTTGCATTAGTTGGTTAAGACTAGATGCATTTAGGATTGATATACATGTTATGGTATAAATGTATATTACTATAAGAGTCTTATATTAAATACTAATATAAGCTATTTTGGATTTTCAGATACTGTCATGTCGGATTCTAAGGATTCCACGGTTACATACACGGAGGTATCCAGCCCATTTGCAGATTTGTCAGATATCGGATCACCATGAGTTGATGGACCGCCCGTGATGCCAGAGGACCCATATGCCTACATGGTGGCTGCTTTTTAGGCACCACCATCTCCTGACTATGTGCCTGGCCCAGAGGAGCCAGAGTAGGCACCACCTTCACCTATCTATGTACCATATGTACCTGAGCCGGTGTACCCAGAGTTCATGCTACATGAGGATGAGGTGTTCCCAGCAGAGGAGCAGCCCCTGCCTGCTGCTGTCTCACCCACTACTGATTCATCAGGCTATGTTCCTGAGTCAGATCCTGAGGAAGATCCGGAGGATGATGATGATGAGGACCATGAGGAGGATCCTGCTGATTATCTTGCCGACGGAGGAGACGATGGCGATGATGAGGATGAGTCATCCAATAATGACAAGGATGATGATGTTGATATTGAGGAGGAGGAGGATGAGTACCCAGCTCCTATCGACTCTACAGGTGTTGCTTTACCAGCTGTTGATCATGCCCCATTTGTTGAGGAGACTGAGCCGTTTGAGATCGACGAGTCTGCGGCCACACCACCACCACATCCTGCATATCGGGTTACTGCTAGGATATCGATCCGAGATGAGCCACCTACACCATTTTTGTCTGATACAGAGGTTGCCGGACTCCTTGCTATACCTACTCTACCACCATCACCACTTTCCCTATGGTCATCACCACTACCTCAAATTCCCTCACCACCACTACCAGTATCACCACCACCACCTGCTAGTCCTACTTATCTATTGGGATATCGAGCTGCTATGATCCGGCTAAGAGTTGAGGCCCTATCTACTTCCTATTCACCACCGCCACATATCATACTCTCCCACACCAGAGCAGATACACCGCCATCAGGTACCCCACCATCAGGGACACCACCACTCTTACCTATGCCACTACCTACTTCATCACTACCTTTGCATCTACCCTCTACTGACCATGGAGCGGACAGGCCTGAGGTTTGTTTACCACCTCGGAAGAGGTTATGTATTGCTCTTGGTCCTAGGTACGAGGTCGAAGAGAGCTCGTCTGTTGCTGCCGCTAGACCGACTGGAGGTTTTAGGGCAGACTATGGTTTTGTTACCACTATAGACAGGGAGATTATGCGGGATCTAGAGAGAGATGTCGGTTATGGGATCACCGATACTTGGGATGAGATGCTGGTAGACATGCCAGGGGCACCAACTACTGATGACACAGAGTTGGGTTAACGGATGACAGAGTTTGCCACTAGGGTTAGGCAAGACACAAACGAGATCTATGTGAGACTGGATGATGAGCAGACTGAGCGACAGCTAATGGCTGGTCGGCTCAACATGCTGTATAGAGATAGGCGTGCACATGCTCGTACAACTCTACTGATGAAGAGAGAGGCTAGGATGTCTCGAGAGGCTTGGGGACAATCTATGGACGCTAGTGATTTTGCACGTTCAGAGGTTATGTCACTGCGTACTACTGTATTGGGTCAGCAGGCAGTAATTACAGAGTTACAGGCAGCGGGCCGTAGGGGACAGGCGGCGATTACAGAGTTGCTGGCAGCGGATCGTAGGAGACAGGCATTTGTGTCATTGAGGCATCACGTAAAGAATTGCTGAAAAGACTTTACGACCATATGACAGAGTTTATTGAGAGGCTGCAGGGGACTCCACTATAGGTAGTCTGGCACAGCCCGACGCACCAGACGGCGGGATCGAAGCAGTTCGTAGGATCTTCGCTTATGGCTAGTTATTTTGTACAGCCTACTAAGTATTACGGGTAAAATCCTGGCTAGTAAGGCTTTAGGTTGTTTATCTTTATCATGTAACCTAATCGTTGTGATCATTTTGTATCTAAATCGATCATGTATGTTTTCCAATTATATATGGTAGGTGGGGGGTGTAGTTATGTCATTGCTCTATATAAATCAATAATTGTCTCGCTCGGAATAAATGTCAATTATAGCTTACACCATTGTTAACTTCAATGAAATAGATGTTATTTCATGACGGTGTGAATCTGTCTCATTACTTATTGTGTGTATGTCATGTTATGAGGTTATTGTGTGGTTGCGAAATATAAATCGGGTATTATATTTTCTTGTGATTGATAGTAAAGAATTGGCACACATAAGAAAGAGTGTGGTCCACACGAGGTACAAAACAGCCGATAACGCTAAGATGTACACCATCTGTTCTGTCAGAATGCTAGCAACTTTCAGGCAATGAATATGCCCACAGGCGTTAACTGCTCGCTGTGGCAAGCACGTGATGGGCTGAGGTGAAATACGAATAAACGAATGAATAGCCATAGAAATTCAGGAAGGTGTTGGTTTAGATGGGTCACATAACAAAACTGCTCGTGGTAGAATGGTGACTTACTGATTGACTTCTCAATATGATCAACCATTAAACTTCAAAGGCACGAAAGGAGTTGTCGGTCTATCTTAATAGTTTGATAGAATGGAGTCTGTTTTCCACATCAGTAATTGTACAAATTGCGAATCAAGTCAAAGTTTGCTAATTGTGTCCTCTCCAATATCAGTCGCGCACTTGTAACATGGTGGAACACGCACTATGTCAGACAGTTTGTCGTTCATAGGATGCCTGCCTTTTGATGGTATGCCTTGGAAAACACTCATAGAAGAAATGATGAACTAACTAAATACTAGATCCTTGTCACCGCTAAAGTGTGAAGAGACTCTGTTACGTAAGTATACTGGTAGAAATAGTAATTTAGAATCTGAAGGTGAAGGGTACTGACTTGACAAGTTATACCCAACGCTTTCAGGAATTGGCTTTGTTATGCGGGAGGATGTTTCCCAATGATTTATGGGAGTGTGGTGGCGTCTAAACTAAAGACAATGCAAGAAGCAATTGAAATTGCAACCGAGCTAATGGATAAGAAAATCCGCACTTTTGCTAAACGTCAGACTGAGTCCAGAGAAGAGAAGCAAGTGGATAACGCTCGAGATAAGAGAAACAACAACAGGAGAGCGAATGCGGAGGTCGCAGATCAACAATTAGGCAGGGCTTATACTGCAGGGACTGGTGAGAAGAAACAATATGGGGGATCTAAACCCTTATGCTCAAAATGCAACTATCACCATAATGGTCCATGTGCTCCCAGATGCCACAAGTGCAATAAAGTCAGCCATCTGGCCCGTGACTGTAGGAGCACTGCAAACGCCAACAATGCTAACAATCAGAGAGGCACTGGGTCGGGTCAGAAGCCTACTTGTTATGAGTGTGGAGCCTAAGGGCATTTCAAGAGGGATTGTCTAAAGCTGAAAAACAACAACCGCGGTAACCAAAATGGAAATGTCAATGCTCCAGCGAAAGTGTATGCGGTAGGTGATTGCTGTCAATAATATACGTAATAATATCCAAAGTATAGAAAATTCCAAAACTACCTTTGAGGACAAAGGTAGTAGGAAAAATCTTACAAAAATACTACATGTTTTAACCGGTAAGTGATTACCGGGTCGTTTTCCCAAAGATTTATGAAATTGAGACCACGATTGTTATTTGGACAATGATTTGAATTAGTTCGAAGATGATTTGTTTTCTAAAATCCTAATAGTGAGTAAATAAAGAAACAATTAAACTTAACTACAAGAAATCAATACGGAGTAATGTCAGAGAGTTTAGAGGCTTGTAAGGCAAATAGGGAATCTAAAAACGGGGACCGTTGAGAAGATATCTCCTGTAAGAATTATTAACATTAAGCCTTAAAAAGGACCTTTTTGGTTTTTTATAAAAACTTCTAATTAGACCCCCCCCCCCCCCTGCCCCCCTCTCCCTCATTCCAAACAAGCCCTCTTCAAACTTTCAATAGTGAGGACACAGACCACCCCTCCTCCCCCCCCACCCTTACGCCACACCATACCATACTCCCTCACCCCCACCACGCTCAGTGCTGAGACCAATCAAGCTAAAATATCACTAAAAATTGAACGAGAGAATCCATCCGTTCTTTAAAACGGTATTGTGCAATTTTTAACCCTAGACGAGAAGTAAACCTATTTTTCTAGGTTCTAAATGTGTAAAAAAAATTTTCTAAAAAAGAATTGTTGTTTTTTTGACTTTTTTATGAATTTTTTATGAATAAAAATGATTTTAACAAATTAAATGTTTAGAAAAATAGACTAAACTATCTTATAAAAAAATCTGAAAAAATTACGAAAAATGCTTGAACAATGAGAGAATATGAGTGAAGATGAGCTTAGAAACACAGCCTTATCGGACTAAGCTGTGAACATAAGCCAAAAAATGGTTATAAGCTTAAAGCCTAAAAATGTGTATTAAGGCATTTAAATGTGCAAATATAGAACGAAAAAGACCCCAGGGCGAGATGGTTAGTGTGTTGGTGTGTTGTGTTATAAAAAGGTCAAGGAAGGTAGAGGTCCAGGGTTCGAGCCTTGCTCACCCTGGATTTCCCTTATTCCTTTTTTTTATTTTTAGAAAAACTTTAAAAAAGCAAACTTATAGAAAAGCTGAAAACTAGCAATTTTAATAAAAGCAACTATTTTTGAAACTCTCTAAATAAGCTAGAAATCAGTCGTAAAGCTAACAGATATATAAAACTTCTTTTTGATCTTTTATGAAAACTTAAGCAACTAAGAGGCTAAAATAAGCTATGACCTAGCAAAATAAGCAACTTCTAAACTAACCCTAACCTAATGAGCTAATATGAAAAGAAATAAGCAAATCATAACAAGAAATAAGCTAGAAACTACTTAACTCTTTTTGGCTTTTATTTTAACAAACTAAAGAGAACAAATAAGCTAAAATAAGCTAAGACCTAATCAAATTAAGCTAAACTAACATATACTAATCTAATAAGCAAATATGAATACGAATTAAGCTAAGATAATAAGCAAAAAGCTAAAAGAAAGAAATAAGCACTTTAGTGCAAACTGTTATAAGAAAAAGGCTATTTAAAACTACTTTTAAAAACCATTTTGAAAATCAAATAAGCAAAGAAAAAGCTAAAAGAAAAAGGCTGTCTACTATATTTTTGGATTTTGATGAAGAAAGATGATAAGGTGATTGCTTTTTGCATCACCGCCAGAATTGTTGAGAGGGTGTCCTTGTTTTTTGTGAGAAGAAAACTATAAGTTATAAAACACCTCAAGTTTTAGGTCATTATCATGGACATGATGTAATTTCACTCCAATTTATTTTAGGGATTTTACGCTGTTTGCTCTTTAAACCGTAGAAACGTTTAAGTTAAATCGCGGAAAAACTAAAAATGATCATTCTAATGTAATACGGGCATTAATCGAGTAAATGGTTTACTATCAAACAAGTGTTATATGAGTATTATAAGGATTAGATTGTAATAATTTTGTTCTTCCTTATTTTTATTGGTATTGTAAAATGCTTACGTTTTCGCATGTTAAAACGCGGTGTTTGTTGTTAGCATACACGAAGCACCCGCAAAACCTAACTACGCTTAAACGAATACCCACGATTATACCCAATACCCAAAATAATCAAAATAACATCACATATATGTATATGTGCCGAAATTTTGATGATAGGACCAAGAATTATCACTTGTCCATAATATCTAGATATTTAAGAAAGATCTAGTAGGAACATATACTCTTACACCCATGTAAACCACTTATTTGTTGGTGTTCTTTTACCAACTTTGTTTATTTTTAAATTGAAAGAGCAAATATTTTTGTATTTTTGTTTTTAATCTTCTATTGAGCTAGAGCTGTTGATAAGCTCATTGAGCCATTTAGCCTTTGTTTTGCTAAGGCAGGTTGTAAGTTTCCCTTTAGTCTTCCTGTTTTAAATTTCTTAGTGTAATTTAGCTTATTTTGCTTAAATGATTGCTTATCTGCTTATAATCTGCTTATCAAGTTGCTTATTTAATCTTATATCTGCTTCATTGTGCTTATTAATCGTGTTTAGTCATATACTTTCAGTTTTTGTAGTTTAGATTTAATATTGCTTCATTTAGTCTTATAAATCAATAAAATACCAAAAATATTAGGTTAATTCATAAGATCTTTGTTACTAGCTTAAATAGTAGTTAAAATAAGTCTAATAGGTTAGTTTATGATTGCTTATTATCTGGTAATTGAAAGTTGTTATTTAGATTTCATAGTAGAAAGCTAAAGTTGAATCTGTCTAGTATAAAGGGGTGTTTGGATTAATGCAGTTTGACCTCTTAAAGTCAAATTGAATTGTTCAATTTATTTTAGTTAGTTTAATTTTCAAATTTGATTAGGTTTTGAGCAGGTTTAAAAGAATAGTTAAAGCTTAATATCATTTTGAGGCTTAACTCTTTGTTCCTGTACCAGGGGACTTTTTCATGTTTCTTAGCTTGTTAAAAATTTGTCTAAGTCATCATAGGCCTGGTTTTTGCTTGATTAGTGTTTTGACACACTCTCTTTGAGTGTCTAAAGCATGTTTACCTTTAAAGGTAACCTGCAAATTGGTTTTGTTCCTTTGGTCAATTGCATAAGCAGTAGTAACTGTTGTTACTACTGTTTTCATTTTCATTTGCATTTAAGCTAGTTTAAATAAGTTTTAGGTTTTAAAATTAAGTAGGCTCGTAGTTTAGATATAGGACTAGTTAGTTTAAAAGTTAATTTTCAATTTCTAGCATAATTACTAGGGTACATTAGCTTTTAAAGTTTTTTAAAAATCCTTTAAAAGACCAAAAACAGTAGTAACTAATATTTAGCTTTTCAATTTAGTTTTCTAGCTTTTAGGAGGTGTTTTTATTGTAACACCCCCAAAATCGGGTAGCAGCGAAATGGTAACAATAGGGTGCTACGTCAAAGTACAACAAACAAGATATAGGAAACGACCTTAAATGGTCGTTTTAAGATAAGATTTCATTTGACGCCGTAGCAAAATATCAGAGTTCATACATTAGGTCCCATAAGTTTTAAAAGTCATAAACATTCTTAATTAAACAAAAGCTTCATAATACCAAAAGATGACTTAAGTTTTTTTAAAGATAATAAAAGTTGCATAAACTTTAGATAAAACACAGAATCCGTCTTCATTGATATCCGCCACGGCTCCCGTCCAATCTTCATACCCTAGGACCTGAAATTACATGCTAAAAGTCAACACAAAGGTTGAGTGAAATCATAGGTTTATCAGTAAAAAGGGTGGACCACAAGATCGAAGTAATAGTAGACTCTGAAACACATTCAGTAGTCTAAAAACAGGTATTAATGCACTAAGCTCATGACACCGAAGCCTTAACGTACTTCAATCAATAGATTGGATTGCCCCACAAAAGTAATATAGGATGCTTGCCAACACCCGGACACCTCTAAATGTTAAATGCACCTGATCAAACTAGTGACCCAAGGAAAGGTGGGGATTGTCAGTCCCGATAGATCTATCCATAACACTAGCGCTCACTATAATAGCAATTGACGGTTCATGATAAATAGGGACTTCACGGCAATAAGGTAACTTAGGCATAAATAATCAGGCAGTAATCTGGATAGCATACACTTTGAAAAACACTTGTGTCCAATAGTAAAATAAGCAATGTAATTCACCCCGTAGATTTTGTAAAACAGTTGTAGAAAAAGGGGGCTATGAACTCACCTTGAGTTAATGGCAATCTGAATATACCAGAAAATGTGTTACGGCAATGACGGAATGCAACCTAAATTAATATAGGTCGTATAAGTACTCCAGTACTTTGATTAATGAATCCTAAAGATTGTATATAGCCTCATTGTACTATCGTTCGGGCTATCATAATTAAGAGGTCATGACATGACGTACGAGGAGCCAGGACACTTTAAATCGTAAATCCACAACTCGTCAATACGACATCCGAAGAGGCCTCATTATGAAACTCCCTAGTAATATAGTACGGCTATCATATATAATCCTATATAGTTCATCACCATTTATTTGAAAGTTAGAGATCATGGTTTTAAGGAAAAATGTTTATAAATATACTTGTAGTAAAAATGACATAACTTTGTCGTTTTAAATCCGTTTTTAACGTTTCTTTCGAGCACGTTCTCGTAATTGAAAGTTATACTTATTTATGAGGTTTAAAAATAATAAAGTTTCTGAAATAAATAGTAACTTTTTATAAAAATAGTTTTATAAAAGTATTAATTAATATAAACTCGTTTTTAGTGTATCTTTTTCGTTATAAATCGGTTTTTCAAGTTTCTTATCATTTCGGAATCCTCATGAGATGTACTACATTTATAAAATATCATTTTTCTGTTATAAAACATGTACCAAAACAGATTCTATCTTTAAGTACTTTTACTTGAAGCTTTTTAATAAACTTACAAAAACTAATCTTGTATATATACTTTTTATACTTAACCACGTTATAAATCGGTTTTCCAAGTTCTTACATTTTGGAATCACATGAGGCTATTATTTTTATATAAGTCTAACCTACTTGTATTGAAGTCGAAATCAAAATCTCCCTTTTTAGTATCCAAGTGTGTTTCATTTATTAAGAGTTTGGTTTTTACTTATAAACCCTAATTTATAACTAATCATGTTTATACTTAAACAACATGTTTACATACTTTTAAGTTCATTAATCCATGATATATATAATCATATGACATAAGAAAAAGTGCTTAAATTCATAGACATTAGTAAAAACCCTTTTTTTACATATATCAAAATCCCTAAAGTGGTGATTTACCATGCGCGAGAACATATAGAACAATAAAAAATGAGAAAGTAAAGACATGAAGGTTTTAGATAACCTTATTATGATTAAGAGATGAACCAAAGTATCTAAACCCTTGTTTAGATATAATACCCTAGCTTTCCATTTTAAAACCCTAGTTTCACTTTTCTTGATTAATACTTGAAAAAGGTTAGCCAATGCTTGGAAACACCTTAGAATATCTTAGGATAGATGTGTATAGGTGTGTATGGGTTGTATAAAAATTGATATGGGTTTGGTTGGGGCATGGATTTGAGCCGTGAGCTCTATAGGTGCCAAAGGAAGAGATTTTTGATTTTCTAGTTAAGTGTTTATGTATATGAGCTATATCTCTTATGTATACATGTATATAAAGGGTAAATCTAGTCAAAGACAAATGTAGTGCAAGGTATGGTCTTAGTGCTTAGTATGGCCATAGATTATGGTCATAAGTCAAAGTAAGGCTAGTAAGGTGTGATAATAATGAGTATGGCTAGTATTAAATGATTATGGAGCACCCGTGACCAAAATGGAAGCTTTTTCTTTATACTTGCCATAAATACTGGTCGGCAAAGAAAATGAATATTCTACATGATATATATTTTGTTAAGTTTTTGAGTATTGTAAAAATGCTGGTATGAGTTGAGAAGCGGTTAGGAAAAGTTTATGGTTGGGTTCTGGGGAGTGCCTAAACGAAAATTTGTAGCCGCGAAACGTATACACTTTAATTTACGTATCCGATAAAAGAGATAAAATGAACAAAGTTAATAAGTATCCTCAAAATAATTATATAACCCTTGCTTGATGTAAACATTTCCATTTGTTTATGTCCGTTTACACCAAAAACGATAATTTTTAAACGTACGCGATTTAAACTATTAAAAATAAAAAGTACAACGCGTACGAGGAAGAAAATAAATAATAGTACAATAATAACGTCGGAAATGACCTGAAAATAACGGAATGTTACACTAAGGATTCCTGCATAGCTAAAGCTAACCAAAGAGGAGCCAGTAGCATTCCTTAGACTGGGTTATGACTGTAGCTACTGTACAGTCTGTTAAGTATTATGGGTTATTCCCAGCTAGCAGACTGTATAGATCTTTTGTTTTGTCTAGCTACTCTATTTAGATCTTTTGTTCATGTATCGGCTACTTTGTACAGCCTACTAAGTATTACGAGTATATCTCGGCTAGTATGGCTTTAGGTTATTTTGTCTTGTAACCTAAGTGTTGTGATCGTTTTATTTTAAACCAATATGTATTATTTTCCCAAGTTATATATGGAAAGGATGGATTATGTTTTATATGAAATCGAATTTATTGTGAATGAATGTCGATTTGTTAATTTCAATACTGTTGTGTATTTCACCATGTGCTGTGATCTCGTTTTATTTATTATGTATACATCGGGTTATGGTTAAGATTTTTGAAATCTAACGGGTATTATGTTTCCTTGTGATTAGAAAATGGCACCAATAAGGAGAACCACGAGGTCAACGCCAGTCACCACAACTCCCCCACCAGTCGCAGACCCTACTACCACCACTTCGGTCACCAGTGCCCAACTTCAGGCCATGATCGACCAGGGTGTCACTGCTGTATTGGCAGCACGTGATACGACCCGAAATGGCGATGATAGCCATACCTCGGGAACAGGTGTGAGAAGGAATGAACGCGCTGTTCGGGAGTGCACTTATCAAGACTTCATGAAATGTCAACCCTTATTCTTCAGGGGCACAGAAGGAGTGGTCGACTTGACCCAATGGTTTGAGAGGATGGAAACCGTGTTTCGCATAAGTAACTGCACCGTGGAGAATCAAGTTGAAGTATAGCCACTTGTAACTCTTAAGGGAATGCTCCTAACATAGGGGAACTCACATGTTAGGCCAGTTACCTAATGAATGTGGCATAGCAATGACGTGGACTGACTTGGAAAAAAGAAGATGACAACTAAATATTGTCCGATGATTGAAATCAAGAAGATTGAGGCAGAATTTGAACCTAAAAGAGTAAAAAGGCATCCGATGTTGTGAGCTTACAATCAACGATCCAATTCCAGGAACTAGCATTGCTGAGTGGAGCAGGATGTTGCCTGAAGAGACTGACAAAAGTGAAAGGTATGTCGTTGGGATATCCCGACCTTGATTTACTAAGTGTTGTGCCATCGAGCCCGAAAACCATGCAAGAGGCTTTGAGAGGGCGACTGAATAATGATAAGGAGAATTAACACTTTTGCAGAGAGACAGGCATGGAAACAAGAGGATTTTGAAGACACTTCCCGAAAAACACAAAACCGAACAACAAACAAAAACGCATAACACAGACAGGGCTTATGCACTGGCAGAGACAAGCGGTGACAAGAAACCGGAAAAGGGACTAACTTCTATGTCCAAGTGTAACTTCAAAACCATTACGGTCCTTATTACCACAATAGCCAATAACTGCAAGAAGCTTGGCCACCGGCCAAGGACCTGTAGAGCCGGCCCTGCAACTGCAAAATAACAACAACAACAACCGCAATAACAATACAACATCAACCGCAACTACAATCACAACAACAAACCGCAACAACAACAACCCAGAGTCCAAGGGGCAAATACCAATGCCATCTGTTGCTTTGAGTTTGGGGCGCCACCACGGTCAAGAAGAAGCTGCCCCCAGTGGAAGAACAAGAACCCAGGGAAATGGGAACGCTGTAGCAAGGCTTATGCTAGGGAGTTGCAGGGGCAAAACCCAGACAACAACTTTGTGACCGGTACGTTTCACCTAAATAAACAAAACCGTTGTGCTTTCCGTTTTATTGGATACTGTGCAGATAGAAGTTTCGCGTGTCCTACTCCAAATCAGTACTTTGATTAATATAGCCCCCACTACTTGAATCATGGTTATAAGACCACGCTGACACAATTCAACGTGCCGATCGCACAGGCTCAAGTGAAACATCAATCGCTCCACATAGGTGCCATCATCAAACACGAACGGAGATCTATCTTACCAGCGAACACGCGTCGGTTGGCACCATACACACACTCTCCTTAATGCACTAGAACCCCTTCCCAATACTCCACTTGACCTCTAAATAGCCATAAAGAAATGGGTAACTATACACACACACACACAATGACGACCACGACATCTAGATTTCGATGGCGGGTCCACCTGCTGTCTTAGAACAGCGTGTGTTGAGACACCCACAAACAACACTACGGAGACCACAGGACCAAGCGAATACTCCGTTTATCCTATGTGTCAGCTAAGTGTCTATCTGACGCAACAGGATAGGAGCTGAGTGATGCCGAGTGTCATATCACATCGACCGCTCCGGCGGTCAGCCGCGAAATGCGGTGCTTTAAGCACATATTTCTTTATCCATTCGCGAGTGTTATGTCTCATGGCGCTGCGGGTGCGAAGAAAGAACTACACGCTCGCCGAGCGACCATGCGAGTCGTAAACTATCAACTGGCATGACACATCGAAATGCGGATCGAGCAAGTGTGCTAAACCAATGGGAATTGCAAAAGACATCTCCGTTAAAGGGGAGTGTAGGGCATTTCCAGCCGACTTTGTGGTTGTAGATTTTGACCAGACCTTCTGCCCTCAGGCCCTTTAAATTTCTCAGGAGTGCCGTTCTTAAAGACCGAGATCGTGCGTTGTATTGAATATCTGCACAAGGGTGAATTAACGCTTAGGAAAATAGGAAGGAAGCCATCATCACTTACAGTTGGATCAGACTGCTCGAGATACGCGCCAATTACTACTCACATGATCGCAAACATAGAGTGACGTCATGTGATAGGGCTTGGTGAGGAATACTCGCAAGAATGTTCGTGTTCTTACTCTGATATAATCGCGAGTGGAAATTCCACTCCGTATTCATGATCCGAATTGTTGAGCTACTTCTTCCCCTACCCAAAGAACTCCATTTGGGGATATGAATTTCCTGCTTCGCGAAGAACCCGACCTTTCCTTGGTCTACAGATGAGCCCTGATGTGTCCAGCATATAATCTATCCATTCTACCATGAGCCTGAGGGGGACATTCTTATTCGAGCAGCCATCTTGAATAGTGAACCACCACTAAGAACGTTATTCCCCCTCCAAGTCAAGGAAACTTATCTCCCAGTAAAGAGTCCCCGAACTGAGCTTAAGTCTTGAAACTACATACATGCCAATTCTTTCGTTGATGAATACCTACTGAGGATGAACTCAAGGAACTACTGCCTCCCCAATCTCGAGTTATGCATTTTTGCGGATGGCGACAACAAGTTGCCCTCTATTATTGCTAAAGAGTTGGATCTTGAGGAGAAAATCCGCTCATCGTAAAGGTTATGCTAAAGTCCCACAAGCGAGCTCTCCTTGGAAACTTCTGACATTCAGGTATCCAACCCGAATTTTTGTAACCCACAAGATCTTATGGAAGAGGACTATGCACCACAATCCAACACAAGAAGAGTAAACAGTCCAATACACTCACCCACATCTCTCTCGTATCTGACACAACCAAGAGAAACCGAGACCGATCACAATCACACAGCGATACTAAGAAGGATTCACGTCTTTTCTTGGCACATATTTACCATCAAGGAGACT
The DNA here is from genome assembly GCA_026074375.1 of Tanacetum coccineum. Taxonomy (NCBI): domain Eukaryota; kingdom Viridiplantae; phylum Streptophyta; class Magnoliopsida; order Asterales; family Asteraceae; genus Tanacetum; species Tanacetum coccineum. Next base: position 26,495 of record BQNB010063066.1, read on the forward strand.
AGAGACAATGTCAAAGAAGAAGCCAACCTGCAAATGTACCGATCGTCCAAAAATTTTTCCCGAATATTCCCGATGACTTGCCAGGTCTTCCACATACAGAACACGTGGAGAATTTCACATCGATCTAGTACCCTGGGGTGCTGCAAAACCTGTAGCACAGTCACCTTACGATAGCCCCATCGGAATGCGAAAGAATTGGCGGATCAACTACAAGGAGCTATCCGACAAGGCTTTATATAGACCGAGGTTCTTCACCATGAGGAGCTCCAGTTCTAGTCGTAAGAAGAAAAGATGGATCGTTACGGATGTGCATAGATTATCGGGAACTAAACAAACTAATGGTGAAGAACCGTTATCCGCTACCAAGAATTGATGACTTATTCGATCAACTTCAAGGGTCGAGTGTCTACTCGAAGATCCGCCTACAGGTCCAAGTTATCACCAAGATTGAGGGTTTCGAGAAGAAGAGCAATCTCGAAGACTGTCCTTCCAAACTCGATATGGACATATGACTCTCCAAGTTAAGAGCCGTTTGGTGTTGACCACCGCACGCTGCTGAGTATGGACCTCATAACCGAGTGTGCCAAAACCTTATCTGGACAAATATCGTAATTGTCCTTGTATTGACGATATTTTTGATCTATCCAAAACAAGCAAGAGCACGAAGAGCATCGGAAGATAATATTGGAGTTGTTGAGAAAAGGAGTTGTATGCAAAATTTTTCCCAAGTGTGAATTTTGATTTCCCAAAGGTACAGTTCCTCTGTCACGTGATTGATAATAAAGGCATACATGGTGGATCCAGCCAGAAACGAATCCGTTAAGATTGGGCATCCTTCTCCAAACACCAACGAATCTCAGTTTTTTAGTCTTGCTGGGTATTAAATCGACGATTCATTGAAGGTTTTTCAAAAGATCGCCAAACCAAGGACCCAGACTCACTCAAAAAAGACGAGTAAGAGTGGTGACAAAACAAGAAGCAGCGTCCAGTTATTGAAGCAGAAGTTGTGTAGTGCACCAATTTCTGGCTTTACCGAAGAAGGAAGATTTTATCGGATCTGCGATGCTTCGATCAAGGCTTTGGGCGCTGTGTTGATGCTAAGAGAAAAGTTAGTTTTTACGCCATCACTGCCAGTTAAAGACCATTGAGGAAGAACTATACCACTCATGATCTAGAACTTGACAGTAGTGTTCGACTCTTGAAGATTTGGAGGGGCACTATCAGTATGGACACAAGTGTAAACGGTTTCACTGATCATAAAGTTTACCAAGCATATTCTTAATCAGAAGAATTTGAACCAGGAGACAACGCCGATGGTTAGAGTTGCTTAGTGATTAACGATATGCGATATTCGTTTATCACCCAGGGAAGGGCAAATGTCGTTGCTGATGCTTTGACAGGACACTAGCGCGCGTGCAGACAACCCCCGTCACACTTCTACATTAACTACACAGCTTATTTCTCTCGGAGCTTTTGTCATGACTATTAGCTGGATCCTTCTAAGCAGAATCTTGAATGCTCCAGAAACTGAAGCAACGGAAACCAAAGAGAACATAAAAAAATGAGGATGTTGGAGGTATGCTGATTGCGAAAAATGCTTAAATTTCCAGAGGCACTTAGAAACGAAAAGTAGGAACCAACATCGTACGATGGAACCCTATGCCTCATTGGCAGGAGTGGTTACCTAGTTATGACCGATTTGCGGACCTGTGATCCATGCACGAGTCACACACAAATCGAAGTATTCTATCCATCCAGTTTTGAGAAAATGTATCAAAGAACAGTAAAGAAGCTAGAATTGGTGAGCCCAATAAACGAAAAGCTGATATCGCCCACCTATCGTTAGCAAGTGCTTAGACCTGTGCTAAGGTTAAGAGCGAACACTCATGAAGAACAATCGGTTTGTTGGTACTACCGAACCCGAGACTACCTCACTGCGGAAGTCTAGGACAATATCACGATGGATATTGTCACAACGCTTCCTAAGCCATCACAAGGGTATGACACCAACTATGGGTAATCGTTGACCGATTTATAACAAGATCCCGCAATCTTTATACCCAAGGTAAAGCAAACTGTGACCCTACATGAAAACACTAGCGAACAAATGTAACCCAAAGGAAGTAGTAACAAGCGCAATGGAATACCGCGTCTCGATTATTTTATGTCGAGTTCTTCCTTGTACAAACAAAACCCGTTATGTTTTTAATAGGCCCAACCTAACAACCATATTTTTACAGTCTAGCCTAAACACATAAACCACTCGCTTACATTATATTTCGACACTAAGTCTAGATTCTGAGTCTCCTATCTTTAGCTAGAACCAAGCTATCACACAATCATATCAAACAACCACACAACCACACAACTCATCACCAAATCCACGACACAATCACACAAACTACCCATTAACTTGTTATTTTGAGGACCGAAATACTAACCGACACAACCTCAACACTTCCGGATTTATACACTATCCGGATCTACACAACTACACAAGAATGAAAGATATGGACTAAATCTATCATGCGAGTAACCAAAGTTTACACAAATGAACTAACTAACTACATAACTTCGTATCTTCTAGTCGATGACGATAGTTCTTCCTCTTCTGCAACTTGAGATAGGAGGAAATGATAAGACGATTTGAGATCCACATTTAAACAAATTAATCAAAGTTGACTGATCACGAGTGATTTAGTTAGATCTAACAGAGAAAAAACTGAAAGAACAACTCGTCAATGCAAAAGATTTGAGAAAATAAGTTGGTAGGTGACCATTATTTATAGAGAAACCAGTCTAAAAAACAGTCGGTCAAAAACGGCGGAGTCCCCCAGATATACTAGGGGGGCGCGTATTTAAGGGGCCGCCGCCTATGTAATGGACTGCCCCGACCACGCTCATCTTTTCTTGTCTTCATGTGGATGAATGTTAAATCTGATAGAAAGTGACAACTTAGTTTAGGTGGGAAATGACCAGATTTTGCGAATTTCAAAATATTACCAAATTATACTCGATATTTTATTTTTATTTTACTAATTGTCAAATTGTAATGAGATGTTCACTTAGCACAAGAACTCAAACATTAACTATTAAATTTTTGGCTTTCTGTATTTTCTATAATATATAACGAGGTAAAGGCTATAACTATGATCTTCCATGTTCGTTAACGATAAGATTTTGATCTGGGGTAAAGGCTATAACTATGTGTCCTGGTTACAACTTTCAACTCTATGAGCATAAACTAATCAACAGACCAGAACGTGTTAGACATGTCAGCCCATACCTAATGACGTAGGAAATGCAAAAGATCAACATAATTAATCTTTCGAAATTGTGGATCCTTTGTAAAAATTGTCTAAACCCCCACCGGAAACGAAGGAGAATTTAGTTCTTTGAAATTAATTAACGGAAAAGCAATATACCAAACTGTCAAATTTTTGCAAGACAAGTGTCATTTTCCTTACTATTCATACAAAGATATTAACCTTTCCGGAAATAATCCAAAAATAACTACCAATATTGGTCAAGATTGATGATAAACATACCAATTTGAAAATGAACATGCAAGCCAACAAAATCATGCTTAAAAGCTCTATGGTGTCAAATAACTGCAAACTTGAGCACGGGTGTCATGAAGGCAACCACCCGTGAAAGCTTGACTTTGACAAAGAATTCAAACACAAAGAGTTCAATGTGACTTAGTGTTCCTCATGTGTGCGCTATGACATTCTAAGCTTGGAACAAGTGTTCATGTATTAGAAATTCTCTGTGTGTTGAAGTGTTGCCGTATGCAAAGATGAGGATCTCAACAAAATGGGTGGTAAAAAGAGCACACAGAAAGGGGAGGAAGAAACTATTGGAACAGATAAAATGCATAATGACTAGTTTACCCCTTTTTTATTTATGGCATGTATAGCAACATAAGTAATGCTTTATTAGTGACTGCCGATTCAAGTTAATTTTTGAACGCCAAACTTGATTTTTATGAGTCACGTGTCTTTAACATAAAATGGCCGAGTAAAATATGGTACCTTTCATGCCAAACATGAGCATGTCCAGTCTCTAGCTGCGTAGTTAGGTCAGTGCTGCACCACTTGTGAGCCCACTTCTCAGCTTGACCAGCACCATAATGTTCAAACCATTTTTCCTGCCATTCATCACCTTTGCCATTTTTTCCCCATTTATCAGCGGTCTTTTCAATATGCAGACACCCTTCAACCTGCGTAGGAAACCATGAATATGGCCTATTAATTCAGATGATCACAGAAGTGACTAGAGAAACATAAAAGCATATGTGCATCTCTGCTATCCACGCAAGTAATTTAAATTATTAGATCTATCCTTTGGGTCGCTAGCCAAGTAAAACAAAACAAAAGCACATATACCAAGTGAGAAACTGCTTGGGTTGTGTTATCTCAGTAATATAAGATCACAGATGCTACAAGAGCACTAGCCAAAATGAATTGGTAAATTCAAACATGGTCTGTGACGTTATACAATCCATCATTCTAAATGATGACGTATACTAAGTGTACCAAGCCTCTGGGCTTGGGCCACATTATCACTTGGCCTTTTGGGCTAAACTTGACAATAACGGGCCATAGTAAAACCCAATCTCGCGTGGGCCTCGGCCCCAAACCTTGCGATCCGTCCGCGGATCTAGTTATAGACAATCCGTCCGCGGAAAACATCTACGTCCGTTCAACACGATTGTTGCGGATCCTTGCCCGACAAGGGACCCACTCCGGCCACTACTAAAGTAACCGAAATACTAGGAAACCCTAGTACTAGACACCTATAAATAGGGATCACAATACATCCCAAAAAGGTACACAGTTATTCTTATTCTCTGACATATACTCTGACAATATGAATACTTACTCTCACGCCGGAGTCTAATCGTGGGGTCCGTCCCCACGGTAAGGCTAACGGTTTACTTTTAATTGTGCAGAAAATCATCATTTCTCTTGCTCTAGTACAAGATCAAGCACTCAAGTCACTTGGAGGCCCGGCCCGACAAAGGACTTCAACACCTTGCCAAACCCGACACGAATTTTGTACTAACACTAAACTTCTAGAAAAGAGAGGAACAATGAGAAAAGGGTAAAAGTAAAAGAGCTACAAAGGTACAAAGTAAAAAGAGATCAAGACAATGTTAAACGGTAATTTCCCTTATTAATTGTTTGTAAATTTTTGTGGTACAGGTTGGTGTCTCAGTTGTGGATCGATTCACTTACTATACCCTAGCTTTCTTTGAGAGGCTTAATGTGTATGACAATGCATCATTAAGCAGGTACAAAAAAATCTGCATTATGGAAGTTCGATACACTTCTCCAGCCTATACTTATATCTCTTTTTATGTTGTTTTTGCAGTCTGTTCAGCTCATAT